>JAHIAM010019784.1:0-10150 GCA_021605205.1 Aegilops longissima
ATCATCTTAAAATGCTACCGTCAATCAAAGCAAGATAAGATACATAAAGGATAAACATCACATGCAACCAATATAAGTGATATGATATGGCCATCATCATCTTGTGCTTGTGATCTCCATCTCAGAAGCACGTCGTGATCACCATCGTCACCGTAGCGACACCTTGATCTCCATCGTAGCATCGTTGTCGTCTGCCAACTATTGCTTCTCGACTATCGCTACGCTTAGTGATAAAGTAAAGCAATTACATGGCGTTGCATTTCATACAATAAAGCAACAACCATATGGCTCCTGCCGATTGCGATAACTTCGGTTACAAAACATGATCATCTCATACAATAAAATATAGCATCACGTCTTGACCATATCACATCACAACATGCCTGCAAAAACAAGTTAGGCGTCCTCTACTTTGTTGATGCAAGTTTTACGTGGCTGCTACGGGCTGAGCAAGAACCGTTCTTACCTCGCATCAAAACCACAGCGATAGTTTGTCAAGTTGGTGCTGTTTTAACCCATGAGGACGGCGTATGCACTCGGTTCAACTAAAGTGAGAGAGACGACACCCTGTCACCTTTAAGCAGCAGTGCTCAGCGGTGAAACCAGTCTCGCGTAAGCGTCTGCGTAATGTCGGTCCGGCGCTTCATCTCACAATACCGCCGAACAAAGTATGACATGCTGGTAAGCGGTATGACTTATCGCCCACAACTCACTTGTGTTCTACTCGTGCATATAACATCACGCATAAAACCAGGCTCGGATGCCTTTGTTGGGGAGCGTAGTAATTTAACAGGTTTTCCTACCTACGCAAGATCATGGTGATGGCATAGCAGCGAGAGGAGAAGTATTGTCCGTACCCTCATAGACCGTGGCGGGCGTTATGACAACGCGGTTGATGTAGTCGTCGTCTTCACGATCCGACGATCCAAGTACGAGCGTCGGCACCTCCGAGTTCAGCACTGCGTTCAGCTCGATGGCGATCCCGGACTCCGATCCAGCAAAGTGTCGGGGATGAGTTCCGTCGACCGGCGGCGTGGTGGCGATGATGATGCTCTACGGCGCGGCCGCCTAAACTCATGACGATATGACCGAGGTGGAATATGGTGGAGGGCACGCCAGCTAAGAGATCAAGGGATCAATTGTTGTATCTTTGGTGCTAGCCCTGCCCTCTATTTATATGTTGAGCCGGGGTGAAACTTGGAGCAAAAGCCTCCTCAAAGTCGGTTTTGCCGAAGGCAAAGTCCACTTGGACTCCGGGACCAGCCACAATCCTTGGCGTGCGGCCCGAACGCCATGGGCCTCGGCGTCGGCCGGGGCGAGCGCCGAGGGTCTCGCGTTTGGCCCCACCTCATAAAACTCCTTTTGCACCGACCTAAAGCCTCATGGGCTTGACCCTTAGCCTAAACATATCATCAATATATGAATCTTTACGTCTCGACCATTTGAGACTCCTCGTCATGTCCCGATCTCATCCGGACTCCGAACTCCTTGGTACATCAAAACATGTAAACTCATAATATAAGCGTCATGAAACCTTAAGCGTGCGGACCCTACGGGTTCGAGAACTATGTAGACATGACCGAGAACTATTCTTGGTCAATAACCAATAAGCGGAACCTGGATGCCCATATTGGTTCCTACATATTCTCGAAGATCTTTATCGGTCAAACCGCATAACGACATCGTTGTTCCCTTTGTCATCGGTATGTTACTTGCGAGATTCGATCGTGGTATCCAATACCTAGTTCAATCTCGTTACGGCAAGTCTCTTTACTCGTTCCGTAATACATCATCTACCTAACTTATTAGTTACAATTTGCAAAGGCTTATATGATGTGTATTACCGAGAAGGCCGAGATACCTCTCCGAGCAATCGGGGTGACAAAACCTAATCTTGAAATCGCCAACCCAACATGTACCTTTGGAGACACTCTAGTACTCCTTTATAATCACCCGATTCGTTGTGACGTTTGGTAGCACCAAAGTGTTCCTCCGTGTAGCAGGAGTTGCATAATCTCATAGTTACGGGAACATGTATAAGTCATGAAGAAAGCAATAGCAATATACTAAGCGATCAAGTGCTAGGCTAACGGAATGGGTCATGTCAATCACATCATTCTCCTAATGATGTGATCCCATTAATCAAATAACAACACATGTCTATGGTTAGGAAACATAACCATCTTTGATTAATAGCTAGTCAAGTAGAGGCATACTAGTGACTATATGTTTGTCTATGTATTCACACATGTATCATGTTTCGGTTAATACAATTCTAGCATGAATAATAAACATTTATCATGAAATAAGGAAATAAATAATAACTTTATTATTGCCTCTAGGGCATATTTCCTTCAATTTCCGTTTGACCAAGGGTGGAGATGTTGGGTGATGGAGCAGCAGCGGCTTCAACTCTTCAACAATTTGGCATACGAGGGTCATGGGCGCAGCACAGAGCCGTGGCCGAGACAGCGAGGCGTGGCGGAGAAGGCGTCCTCCCACTCCTTCAGTTCGGCACCACTGATGGAAGCTATCGGGGCGTCCAGCAGACAGCGTCAACAACCAACTCAGGATTACCCGAGTGCCAAATCTGTTACAAGTTTCATGCAGGAGGTGCTCGTGCATGTTGGGATCGCTATGAGGGCGATGATTATGAGGAAAAGGAAGCAAATGCTGTCACCAACAGCTATGGCATCGACACCAATTGGTATCGACGGATGACGGAGCAACAAATCATATCACGGGAGAGCTGGGCAAGCTAACCATCGGGACAAGTACCATGGACGGATCAAATTCACACATAAGCGGTTCGGTATGAAAATTACTCATGTTGGTCGTTCGGTTGTCAAAACTCCCATGAAAATTTGCATCTAAATAGGGTTCTTTATGTTCTGAAACTTCAAAAATCTTGTCTCTGTTCATAGGTTTACTCTTGATAATCGTGTTCTCATTGAGTTTTATCCTTACTTCTTTTGGTTAAGGACTTGGACGAGGAGAATCCTTCTTAGGGCAAGTGTGTGGGAGGTCTCTACCCACTTATATCATCATCATCGTCGTCATCATCAAATAAGCAAGCTTTTGTCTCCATCAAGCCGTCTTACGCAAAGTGGCATAGTCGATTAGGTCATCCTTCATCGAGTTATTGTTAAATTAGTTCTTAGCAAAATAAGCTTCCCCATGAGTCTAGCAGAGTGAGGTTTGTGATCCATGTCGACAAGCTAAAGTCATCACTACCATATCCTATTTCTACCGGTATCTCTCGCACCCTTACAACTTGTATTCTCGGATGTTTGGGGCCAGCTCTGTTGGTTGGTAGACACTTATATTATGTAAGTTTTATTGATGACTATAGCAAATTTACTTGGATCTATCTTCTTAGAAAGCGATCGAAGTGTTTCAAGTTTTCAAAAATTTCAAAATCTTGTTGAAAGACAATTAAACACTAAGATCATTGCCATGCAAACTAGGGTTGGTGAATACAAGAAACTCAATTCTTTCTTTCACAACTTGGCATCTCGCATCATGTTTCATGTCCTCATGCTCACTGACAGAATGGTTCTGCGAGAAGAAAACATCGCCATGTTGTTGAGGTAGGGCTAGCCCTACTAGCTAATGCATCCATGCCACTCAAATTTTGGGATGAAGCATTCTTGACGCTACATATCTCATAAACCTGCTCCCAAGTAAAGTCATCAAGTTTGAAACACCCATCACACGACTTTATGGCATTATTCAGATTACAAATCTCTTCGTGTGTTCGGTTGTGCATCTTGGCCCAACCTTAGACCCTACAATACCATAAACTTGCTTTCCGTTCAAAGCAATGTGCTTTTCTTGGGTATAGCCAATTCACAAGAGTCAAATGTCTACATCTCTCTTGGTAGGGTCTACATCTCTCGTGATGTCGTATTTGATGAGTCTGTTTTCCTTTGCATCTCTTCATCCTAATGCGGAGCTCTCCTTAGGAAAGAAATCCTTCTTCTTCCTTCCATTCTCGAGATTTTGATCATGGGGGCGACAATTGTCTGACCAAAATGATAATTCCACGGTCTTTGATGCGTGTCTTTACATGCAGGATCATGGAAACAGGGGAAAGCGGTGCAGAAAATGGTGCACAAAATGATGAAAATTTAGCTAAAGCGATGGTATATTTCATGAGGAGGAAGAAGCGTGGGCGCTGGACACGAGGAGGATCGGTCGTCTGGAACTCTGTCGTCGAGATTTCTCGAATCAGCGAGGATCCGCTCGAGGGCGCATCGTCAGCGCCAGTTCAGCCAGTGAGCAGCGCCACGTCATCAGTTGCGGGCTGGCTCCGGGTCCCAGCGGGCATGCATAGCGACAGAACCTGGTTTCTGCGCTCCACATGCCACATGGTAGACGAGAGGAGGAGTCTTTGGATCTTCTGCGGCAACCAGTCATGAAGCGGCTGAAGTTTGGCCACACCAGGGCTACCAGCTTTGGATCTGGATTTGATGTGCAAGCGGGTCGATTCTTCCTCGGGATCTTCTATGATCAGATCTTCCACAACTCCTGTGCAGCAGAATATACATCTGTTCAACTACAACCAGTGGCCATTTCACGTGTTACAACCCGGCTCTGAGAGGTATAAGAAACCCAAAAATTGAACTGATGGTACTATACCGTATGGCATGTTGTGTATTGCCGGAGAACCAACAAATTTAGAGATTGCACTTGGAGATCCAAAGTGGAAAAATGCAATGGATGAAGAATACTCTGCACTCACGAGGAACAAGACTTGGCATCTTGTACCAGAACAGAGAGGTAAAAATATCATTATTTGTAAGTGGGTTTACGGGATCAAGAAAAGCGATGGCTCAATTGATAGATATAAAGCACGTTTAGTTGCAAAAGGTTTTAAACAACGTTATGGTCTAGATTATGAAGATACTTTTAGTCCTGTTGTTAAAGCTGCAACTATCGAGACTTATGCTAGCTATTGATGTGTCGGAGGATGGAGTTTGAGGCAGCTAGATGTTAGAATGCGTTTTTGCATGGTATACGGAAGAGGAGGTTTACATGAGACAACCACCTGGGTATGAGAATGAAAACACCCCACTATGTTTGCAAGCTTGACAAAGCTCTTTATGGTCTGAAACAAGCACCAAGGGTGTGGTACTCAAGATTGAGCTCTCGGTTGAGGCATCTTGGTTTTGTTGCATCAAGGCTGATACATCACTTTTTATTTATAACAAGGCAACCACAGTTATATTTGTGTTGATATATGTTGATGATATTATTGTTACAAGTTCTTCACAAAGTGCAACTAATGCTCTTCTCGTGATCTGAGTTCAGAATTTGCTCTCAAGGATCTTGGTGATCTACACTTCTTCCTAGGTATTGAAGTTAAGAAGATTCAAGATGGCATAGTACTTAATCAGGAAAAATATGCTCTTGAACTTCTAACTCGGATGGGGATGAAAGATTGTAAGCCATCACCCACACCATTATCTTCTTAGAGAAGCTTTCAGCATTTGAAGGTGAACCTCTTAAGGAAGAAGAAAGCACAAGATACGAAGTCTGTGGGAGCTTTGCAATATTTGACATTGACAAGACCAGATATATCCTTTGTTGTTAACAAGGTTTGTCGGTGTTACATGCACCTACTACTGCACACTGGACAGCTATTAAAGGTTTGTGAGATACATAAAGTATCTGTAAGTTTGGGTCTTCAGTTTAGGCGCTCCAGTTTACTCTTGTTAGTGCTTTTTACGATCTTGTTGGGCAGGATGTAGCGATGACAGAAAATTAACTGGAGGTTTTGCAGTATTTTTTGGATCTAATCTCATTTCTTGGAGTGCCAGAAAACAGGCTACAATATCAAGGTCAAGTACAGAAGCTGAGTACAAATCTTTAGCAAATGCTACTGCTGAAATTATTTTGTTGGAGTCATTACTTCATGAGTTAGGAATTAAACAACATCGTGCATCTTGCTTATGGTGTGATAATTTGGGAGCAACCAATCTTTCTGCTAATCCAGTCTTTCATGGTAGAACCAAACATATTGAAATTGATTTTCACTTTGTGAGAGAAAGAGTTGTAGAGAAGAAGCTGGACATACGGTTTATTCCTTTTTTTTTTGAAAAGAGGCAAAAGATTTGCCTCATTCATTAAATAAGAGGAATAGAATTTATGTTCGTGTTACAACACTGACAGCACCGCAACACCCAAAATAAAGGTGACCAACTACTCTCGCGTCATCAAGTATCCCAACTTTGTTGCACCGCTGATACCCAAAGCGTGGCCTCCTTTTTAATGTTGGCGAGTAGAACCGTCGGGAGCACTCTTGACAGAAACACTCGCGCATTCCTCTCGTTCCAAATGGTCCAGCGACTAGCATGGTGGCGAACCATCGCCTTCCTGTTGGGGATAGATGTATCGGGAGGCCCACCCACCACCCTTCGATGTTGCTTGAGAGGTGCCATGAGGAGTATCAATGCTCACCAGTTGCAGCCAGTCCTTGACTAATCCCCATAGGCGGATAGAAGCGACATTTGTAGAAAAGGTGGTCAACAGACTCTTGCTCCTGCTTGCAAAGTGTACAAAGGCCACAGTTTGGCCATCCGCTTCTCCAATCTGTCTGCCGTCCAAATGCTTTTTGAGGTTTATTCCTTTTAAGGATCAAGTGGCGACGGTTTCACTAAAGCTTTGGCAGTCAAGCCATTTGAAGAATTTAAGAGAAATTTGAATGTAGGATAGTTGAAATTAAGGGAAGGTGTTAGATGATACGGTTTAAACCTATTGTAATCTCAACTGTCTCCTATCTCTATTCCCTCTCATAGCTATCCCGTTCTCCCTTCTCTGTACAAGCTGTATCCTAGCGATCAGCCTTGCCTTGTACGCTTCTGAACAGGGGCTTTTCTGTCGCACATAAATATACACCACGCGGCTCCTTACGAGGGTAGGAAAGCTTTCATCAAATCTTACAGTCTCCGTCCGGAGTACTCACGCAGGTACTACGTGTTGGCCTTCAGGCTTCAGCCCTCGTGCATGGCAAACCTCCAGGAGCCCACGAATCGCAATGGGAATGACATGGAGGAGCCCCGAAATGTTCAGTCTTTTTTGCCTGTCGGCCTGGGACTGGGACTACGTAACCATACCGGCTTCTGGATTGTTGGCGTGGAGCTGGATAGAGAGGGGCTGCTCGGGCGCACTCGATCGTTCCGGTGCAACCACCATAACCTGCCACGAGACAAAAGACAACGACTGAAGCTGGCTAGGAAGGCGCTCGATTATTCTAAAAGTTGCTGGCGATAGAATAAGAGGCGGTACAAATTCCACTTAGCGTAGCCTCATGTAGTGTGATTTCTCTAGAAAGACTGACGATAACGTTGGCATATTCACACCATCTCCACACGTAGTGTGAGTGCAAACACCAAGGTTTTGTGATGTTATTAATGCGTCCCCAAGCGTTTACATCTAGAAACTAAAATAGGCTTTTGCAAAGCTTTTTTTCTTTAAACAAAGTACAGACGCCTCAATGACTCATTTTGACTGCGTATCATGTGTATAATATTTAGAACCTGTTTGGCAGCCCTTCGCTCCGCAACTCCACTCCGGGAGCGGGCTGAGCGCCACCGAACACCTCGACTCCGCGAGTCTCTAATCTCGGAGTGGAGCGGCACGTAGTTCATTTTTCGGAGTAGCAAAAGGGATGCTCTGTGAATTCCACCTCAGCTCCGCGCAAGAAACTACTCTGCAAAAAAAGAGCGTCTCGTCCCTGACCTCGGCCAGTCCCGATTACCCTCGCCTTAAAGCCTAGCTGCCGCCGCATGCACATGGTCGTCACGCCGACGCATCACCCCATGTCGCCGTAAACCTCCGCCTCCCGCTGCCCCACTCGCCAGTGCTGGCCCGTCTTGCCTAGCTACCAACCCGCCGCCCTCACTCTGGTCGTGCTTCAACGCTGTCAGCCATCACCGAGCCCCTACATGGACGTCACTGACGCTACCGGCCGTCCTCATCCTCCTCCATGTCCGGCTCCCCAGCGCCTCCTTCCATCCAGCTCACCAAGCCCATGCGCGTCTGTTTCTTCGCCGAGCACCAGCGCCGCTGGCTCCTCTTCCTTCTACACGTCCGGCAAGCCTAGGGCATCACATCAGCACCCTTTATTTTTTTTCTACCCAACTCATAGCACCTGTCCAGCCGGTGATGGATGGAAATTCTTCTCTAAAACTTGTTTTGAGGAGTTGGAGTTGACAGCCGAACATATCTTCAAATTCTGAAATGTGCTACTGGAGTTAAGAGTTGAGAAGTGAGAAGCAGCATTGAGAATTTGGAGGACTGGAGTGTTGCCGAACAGGGCCTTAGTCTCACATTACTAGGGTACGGTGGCAGGGCAGGACCGAGGAGGGTGGACAACGCTCACCACGCCATTGTGACACGATGTGTTTTTGTAAGTTAAGAAAGTCAAAGCATGAAAGTTGTGCTAACAGATTATCAACATAGGCAAACTATACATTACTAAAAAAATAAACACACATATCTAGCCATCTGATACACATCTGTACAACTTCTAGCTCTCAGGAAAGGGAGAGCCCTGGTTGTTCCGTGTTGTGTGGGACCCGCCTGCCAGCCAGTTAGAGTGGTTCTTTGCAGCATCAGGCCCACATTCCATTTAACCAAGGCGTGTTTGTAACCTTTCTAGGTTATGTTCCGTTGTGGTTGTGTCTTAAATTGGGAACTTCCTCACTAACCAGATATAGTTAATGCAGTTCCCAAAGCCTATCTTTAATCACTCGATGTAAGTTTCCGAGTGAAGTGACGTGGATACCCCCTTAACTAATGACCGTACTTAGTTCAACATCCTGATTGACAAAAAAGAATGCAACCTATGCATTTGTATATTTCCTTGTTAACTAAGTTAACTTCTGTTCATTTTGTAACAAATCATCCATAATGGACTGGAAATACAACCACCGCGTAACCATCCAACCATTTCTTGGTTTTAATATCCATTCAATACATATATGTGTTGGCACTATGGGCATGTAGGCGTATTGTCCGCCTTGACTTGTTCGATCACCGGAGGTTCACTAGAAGCCATAGTAAGACGGTCTGAAATATATTCCTTGGTTTCGATTTGAAGTTCAGCAACATTTTTGTCTTGAGATGACTTCAGCAACATTTTAGTCAACATATATACTTGTAACTCAATAAACATTGGGATCTTTGATTTGAAAGTTTGTGTTTAAAATTTAGTCCATTCTAGGATGAGATTTCCTTATCGATAAGCCGATAGTGCTAGCCGTTTCTTTTCGATGTACAGATGAAAACACGGAGGCGTCAGGTGGCTCTGGGCATCGACTTATAAATTTATGAAAACCGTTTATAATCTCTCTGTATGGCGTTAAAAGATTAGTGGCACGTGGTGCAACAAGTCCGTCCATCTAGGGCACAAATAACCCGTATCTTCGCACAGCAATGCTCAAGGTCCAAGTGTTAAACAAGGCATGCATGATCCAGTAATCGACTATGTCCCGCCTAATACTGGGCAAGTGGACCAATAGCACGTATCACGTACCACTAGATCGACAGCGCCATGGCGCGAGGTGCCGGTCCCAACGATATGGTCAACCGATGGAAGATCAAGCGGCGATGTATCGATATGAAGGCAAGTTTTAGCACATGTAACAGAACAACCGATTATCGGCGGTTCAAGAGTAAGAAGAAACATTCAATATGTGCGGAAGAGTAACGGGCATGAGACTATCAAAGTTAACCCGTGCGAGAAGCAAGGCAGCATCCACTACAGTCATACGAATAGAAACTAATTAGCTAACATTAAGTTCAGTAATATGAGCAGAAACATAAGAGAGAAAAGGCCAACAATGGCAATGGAGGCGATAAAACTACGAAGCCATAGTTAGGCATACAATAGATAGCTTGGTTCAATTGCCTCCGTGAGTGCCATTTCATATGAACTTGATGTGAATAGTTTGTGAGATAGATGACCACAAAATTATTTTGTATAGGCAATGCACTTGAGATTTTCTTTTAAAGCATATGGACAGTGAGTGATGGTTTCCCCTTCTAATCGTGGAAGGTGAAGACCCAGATCTGTTATTCTTTGATCCTGTGGACTTCACAAAATCTTGGAATGCACTTGTTTTGTGGCCCTCTTATCCAGTTT
>JAHIAM010019785.1:0-10478 GCA_021605205.1 Aegilops longissima
CCCAAATCAAAAGCTCCGTCTCCATCCATCTCTGGGAGGTTCAGGTCTGGCGAGTAAACAGATACTTAGACTTTGGTGGTGATTAGATCTATGCGATTACGAAGGTAATGTGCCTTTGTTGATGCATGAAGAACAGCAACTGGGTTGAACTGGTAGTTCTCCTTTGGGCGTTGTGAAGCAAAACCACTTTCGCTCTTGCATTAGGACACCGCCTAAACCTTGGCAAGCGTCGATAAATGGAAATCCTTTTAGTTCGGGAGGAGCTAGCAAGGGGGCTCAACTTGTCTTTGAGTGCCAAAACTTCCCGACATTTATTTGTCCATTGGAATTTGGCGCCCTTATACAGGTTAGTCGGGGCGGCAATCTTGGAGAAGTTCTCGGGAAATGGCCAATAGTGGCGAGACAGAAAACTTGACTTTCGTTCTTGGAGGGTCAATCGAGAAACTTGAACTTCGTTCGGGTTGGAACAATACCATCCTTAGGAATGACAAAATGGTTACGGAAGCAAATTACATTTGGAGAACTTGGCATAGAGTTGATCTCTGTTTTCCGGCCAAAGGCAAGATGTTCGCATGTTCTTCTTTTCTTGGAAAAGATCGGATATCATCCGGATAAACCCGGAACTTGTCGGGTAATCCATGAAATATAGTTCATCAGGAAGGTGGCTGGGCATTGGTTAACGAAAACGACGGTGCCGAAGAACCTAAGAGTCACAAATGCGGTCTTGGGGATATCCTCCCCGAACCGGATCTGGTGGCCCAACCTCAATCGGTTTAGAAAACGGAACCACCAATTGATCATAAAGATCATTGAAGAGAGGATTATTAATGGTACGATTTATGGGGCGGTAGTCTTGGACCAATCGGTTTTATCCTTCTTCTTACAAAGAAGGTGCTCCCAAGGGAAACAACTTGGGCGAATGAAGCCGCTTTGAAGAGTTTTCGATTTCCTCCTTTAGCTCAAGGAGTTCATCTCGGACATCTTGTGGGCCGCTTGGCTATAGGGTGGTGCCTGGTTTCAATCGATGGCGTCATGACTCTAATGGGGGGAATCCACAGAGTTCTTGGAAGAGCGTCTTGGAAATATGAAAGCAGCCAGGGAATGTTCTCAATTCCTCGAGGGTGCGGCGTTCAATGCATTCAATGCATAGAGCCTTCCTCGGCATCTTGAACGAACGGAGAGCATTGTAACCTATTTCTTCGAAGGGTGTAGCGGATGGGCGGTCTTAGTGGCCATGGTGATCGGCGCCGTATCGCTTTCAGCAATCCATCCCAAATAAAATTCGATGTTAGGCGTCTTAGGATAATGGGGAGGCATAATTCCAACCCTTGATTTCCACAGGATTCGGCATATCATGGAGGTTTGACATTGTCCCAATGGGGTTTACCACTCTGAAAGTTCATCTCCTCACACTTAACGTTGTGCTTGTATGCAAAGTCTTGGACATGAATGAATGCGATGCTCTGAATCAGAATAAAACAGTCTGATCTTGAATTCACAGTGTACCCATCACGATGTGATTGGTCTTGAGCTTGATTCGATCAGCGTGGACAATGAAACGCCTAGACTTGCCGGTGTTGTTGCGGTTGGGTGTTTCCGGCCAGCTCTTTGGAAGGGGCGATTGATTAAGTTCTGGTTGCATTCTCTCATACCCGGTGCGGCTGTCCTTTTGAAGCATAAATAGCCATTATTGGAGTGGAGCGGGCTTGGGGTGGTGGGCTGGAAGCTTGGTACATGGTGTATGGGGCGGGGCAGGTGTAGCATAGTTCTGCTTTGAAGCAGGTGCATTAAAATTTGGTACATGCTGTTGGGAATCCATATCTTACACTTCTGCGAGGCGGGCGAGATGAGCAGTGTCGCGTGCGCTGTTAAACTACGGTATTCCTGGACCCGATTTGAGCATTGATAAGCTTTGTTCACCAAGGTGGCGAAATCAGCAAAAGTCGTGCACTAAGTCGCGACTTGATGTGACGAAGAAGACCGTCACGGAACTTCTCCTCTGTTGGGGAGCGTAGTAATTTCAAAAATTTTCCCACGATCACGCAAGACCATGGTGATGGCATAGCGAGAGGGAGAGTGTCCGTCCACGTACCCTCGTAGATCAGCGGAAGCATTATAACAACGCGGTTGATGTAGTCGTGCGTCTCCACGATCCGACCGATCCAAGCACCGAGCGTCACGGCACCTCCGAGTTACGCACGTTCAGCTCGATGGCGATCCCGGACTCCGATCCAGCAAAGTGTCGGGGATGAGTTCCGTCAACCTGACGGCGTGGTGGCGATGTTGATGCTCCACCGGCGCGAGCTTCGCCTAAGCTCCGCGACGATATGACTTCTCGGCGCGGGGCTTCGCCTAAGCTCATGACGATATGACGAAGTGGAATATGGTGGAAGGGGCACGCTGCGGCTAAGAAAGATCCGTAGATCAACTTGTGTGTCATGGGGTGCCCCCTGCCCCGTATATAAAGGAGCAAGGGAGGGGTGGCGGCCTGGGAGGGCGCACCAAGGGAGTCCTACTCCCGGGAGTAGGACTCCTTCTTCTAGTCCAACTAGGAGAAGGGGAAGGGGAAGTGGAGAAGGAAGGGAGGTGGGCTGCGCCCCAAACCCCTTGTCCAATTCGGACTGGGCTTGGGAGGGCGCCGCCACCTCCTGGCTCCTTCCACTAAGGCCCATCAAGGCCCAATACTCTTCCCCGTATTCCCGTAACTCCCGGTACTCGAAAAATACCGAATCACTCGGAACCTTTCCGAACTCCGAATATAGTCGTCCAATATATCGATCTTTACGTCTCGACCATTTGAGACTCCTCGTCATGTCCCGATCTCATCCGGGACTCGAACTCCTTCGGTACATCAAAACTCATAAACTCATAATATAAGCATCGCCGAAACCTTAAGCGTGCGGACCCTACGGGTTCGAGAACTATGTAGACATGACCTAGAACTATTCTCGGTCAATAACCAATAGCGGAACCTGGATGCCCATATTGGTTCCTACATATTCTCTGAAGATCTTTATCGGTCAAACCGCATAACAACATACTTTGTTCCCTTTGTCATCGGTATGTTACTTGCCGAGATTCGATCGTCGGTATCAATACCTAGTTCAATCTCGTTACCGGCAAGTCTCTTTACTCGTTCCGTAATACATCATCTCGTAACTAACTCATTAGTTACAATGCTTGCAAGGCTTAGGTGATGAGTATTACCGAGAAGGCCAGAGATACCTCTCCGACAATCGGAGTGACAAAACCTAATCTCGAAATCGCCAACCCAACATGTACCTTTGGAGACACCTGTAGTACTCCTTTATAATCACCCGATTCACGTTGTGACGTTTGGTAGCACCAAAGTGTTCCTCCGTAAGCAGGAGTTGCATAATCTCATAGTTACAGGAACATGTATAAGTCATGAAGAAAGCAATAGCAACATACTAAGCGATCATGTGCTAGGCTAGCGGAATGGGTCATGTCAATCACATCATTCTCCTAATGATGTGATCCGTTAATCAAATGACAACTCATGTCTATGGCTAGGAAACTTAACCATCTTTGATTCAACGAGCTAGTCAAGTAGAGGCATACTAGTGACACTATGTTTGTCTATGTATTCACACATGTATTATGTTTCGGTTAATACAATTCTAGCATGAATAATAAACATTTATCATGAAATAAGAAATAAATAATAACTTTATTATTGCCTCTAGGGCATATTTCCTTCAGTCTCCCACTTGCACTAGAGTCAATAATCTAGTTCACATCATCATGTGATTCAACACTAATATTCACATCGTATGTGATTAACACCCATAGTTCACATCGTCATGTGACCAACACCCAAAGGGTTTACTAGAGTCAATAATCTAGTTCACATCGCTATGTGATTAACACCCAAAGAGTACTAAGGTATGATTATGTTTTGCTCGTGAGAGAAGCTTAGTCAGCAGATTACTGTCACATTGAGCCATATCTATTTTGCAAATATTCTATGTCTACAATGCTGCTCGCGGAGCTACTCTAGCTAATTGCTCCCACTTTCAATATGTATCCAGATTGAGACTTAGAGTCATCTGGATCAGTGTAAAATACTTGCATCGATGTAACTCTTTCTGACGGGCTTTTTTATCACCTCCATAATCGAGAAATATTTCCTTAGTCCTTACTAAGGATGTTCTTGACCAATGTCCATGATCTACTCCTAGATCACCATTGTACTCCTTGCCAAATTCAGAGCAAGGTACACAATAGGTCTGGTACATAGCATAGCATACTTTATAGAACCTATGACTGAGGCATAGGGAATGACTTTCATTCTCTTTTCTATTTTCTGCCGTGGTCGGGATTTTGAGTCTTACTCAATTTCACACCTTTGCAACACAGGCAAGAACTTTTCTTTGACTGTTCCATTTTGAACTACTTCAAAATCTTGACAAGGTATATATTTATTGAAAAAACTTATCAAGCGTCTTGATCTATCTCTATAGATCTTGATGCTCAATATATAACAACTTCACGAGGTCCTTCTTTGAAAACTCCTTTCAAATACTCCTTTATGCTTTGCAGAATAATTCTACATTATTTCCGATCAACAATATGTCATTCACATATACTTATCGAAATGCTGTAGTGCTCCACTCACTTTCTTGTAAATCTGAGGCTTCTCCAAAAGTGCATATAAAATCATATCTTTGATCACACTATCAAAGCGCATATTCTAACTCGAGATGCTTGCAGTCCATTGATGGATCATTGGAGCTTGCACATTTATTAGCACCCTTTGGATCGACAAAACCTTCGGTTGCATCATATACAACTCTTTTCTAGAAATCCATTCAAGAATGCGGTTTTACATCCATTTGCCAAATTTCATAATCATAAAATCGGCAATTGCTAACATGATTCGGACAGACTTAAGCATCGCTTCTGGTGAGAAAGTCTCATCGTGGTCAACCCCTTGAACTTGTCGAAAACCTTTTGCAACAAGTCGAGCTTTGTAGACAGTTACATTACCATCGGCGTCGGTCTTCTTCTTAAAATCCATTTATTTTCAATGGCTTGCCGATCATCGGGCAAGTCAACCAAAAATCCATACTTTGTTCTCATACATGGATCCCATCTCAGATTTCATGGCTTCCAGCCATTTTGCGAATCTGGGCTCACCATCGCTTCTTCATAGTTTGTAGGTTCGCCATGGTCAAGTAACATGACTTCGAATAAGATTACCGTACCACTCACAGTGCGTATTTTACTCTGGTTGACCTCTGAGGTTCAGTAGCAACTTGATCTGAAGCTTCATGATCATCATCATTAGTTTCCTCACTAATTGGTGTAGTTGTCACAGGAACCATTTCTTGTGATGAACTACTCTCAATAAGGGAGCAGAATCTGATTATCTCATCAAGTTCTACTTTCCTCCCATTCACTTCTTTCGAGAGAAACTCCTTCTCTAGAAAGGACCCGAATTAACAGCGAAAATCTTGCCTTCAGATCTGTGATAGAAGGTGTACCCAACAGTCTCCTTTGGGTATCCTATGAAGACACATTTTTCCGATTTGGGTTCGAGCTTATCTGGTTGAAGTTTCTTTACATAAGCATCGCAGCCCAAACTTTAAAGCGACAACTTTGGTTTCTTGCCAAACCACAGTTCATAAGGCGTCGTCTCAGCGGTTTTGGCGGTGTCCTATTCAACGTGAATGCGGCCGTCTCTAAAGCATAACCCCAAAATGATAGCGGTAAATCGAAATAGACATCATAGATCGCACCATATCTAGTAAAAAATACGATTCGACGTTCGGACACACCATTTCTCTGTGGTGTTCGGGTGGCGTGAGTTCGAAACTATTCACATTTTTCAAATGTAAACCAAACTCGTAACTCAAATATTCTCCTCCACGATCAGATCGTAGAAACTTTATTTTCTTATTACGATGATTTTCCACTTCACTCTGAAATTCTTTGAATTTTCAAGCGTTTCAGATTTGTGTTTCATTAAGTAGATATACCCATATCTGCTTAAATCATCTGTGAAGGTGAGAAAATAACGATACCCATGGCGTGCCTCAACATTCATTGGACCACAAACATCGGTATGTATGATTTCCAACAAATCAGTTGCTCGCTCCATAGTTCGGAGAAGCGGCGTTTTGGTCATCTTGCCCATGAGGCACGGTTCATAAGTACCAAGTGATTCATAATCAAGTGATTCGAAGCCCATCGGTATGGAGTTTCTTCATGCGTTTTACACCGATATGACCTAAGCGGCAGTGCCACAAATAAGTTGCACTATCATTATCAACTCTGCATCTTTTGGCTTCAACATTATGAATATGTGTATCACTCTTGTCGAGATTCAACAAGAATAGACCATTCTTCAAGGGTGCATGACCATAAAGATATTACTCATATAAATAGAACAACCATTATTCTCTGATTTAAATGAATAACCGTCTCGCATTAAACAAGATCCAGATATAATGTTCATGCTCAACGTTGGCACCAAATAACAATTATTTAGGTCTAAAACTAATCCGAAGGTAGATGTAGAGGTAGCGTGCCGACCGCGATCACATTGACTTTGGAACCATTTCCCAGCGCATCGTCACCTCGTCCTTTGCCGTGCTCGTCTATTCGTAGTCCTGTTTGAGTTGCAAATATTAGCAGAACCAGTATCAAATACCAGTGCTACTCGAGCTCTAGTAAGGTACACATCAATAACATGTATATCACATATACCTTTGTTCACCTTGCCATCCTTTTTATCCGCCAAATACTTGGGGCAGTTCCGCTTCGGTGTCGGTCGCTTGCAGTAAAAACACTCGATTTCAGGCTTAGGTCCAGACTTGGGTTTCTTCTCTTGATCAGCAACTTTCTTGCTGTTCTTTTGAAGTTTCCTTCTTCTTCCCTTTGCCCTTTTCTTGAAACTAGTGGTCTTGTTGACCATCAACACTTGATGCTCTTTCTTGATTTCTACCTCCACGGCTTTTAGCATCGCGAAGAGCTCAGGAATTGTCTTAGTCATCCTTGCATATTATAGTTCATCACGAAGCTCTTGTAGCTTGGTGGCGATGATTGGAGAATTCTGTCAATGACACTATCATCCGGAAGATTAACTCCCAGCTGAATTAAGTGATTGTTATACCCAGACATTTTGAGTATGTGCTCCTTGTGAACTATTCTCCTCCATCTTGCAGCTATAGAACTTATTGGAGACTTCATCTCTCAATCCGGGCATTTGCTTGAAATATTAACTTCAACTCTGGAACATCTCATATGCTCCATAGCGTTCAAAAGCGTCGTTGAAGACCGGTTCTAAGCCGTAAAGCATGGCACTTGAACTATAGAGTAGTCATCAGCTCTGCTTTGCGGGGCGTTCATAACCGGCTCGGCATCTGAAGCGAACTGTCACCCGGCGGTGCTTCGGGGCGTAATTTTTACGTGCAGCAATGAGGATAATCCTCAAATTCACGGACCCAGTCCGTGTAATTGCTACCATCATCTTTCAACTTTGCTTTCTCAAGGCGCATTAAAATTCAGCGGAACAACATACGAGCCATCTATCTACATTAAACATAGACAAGCAAAATACTATCGGTACTAAGTTTCATGATAAATTTAAGTTCAATTAATCATATTAAAAACTCCCACTTAGACAGACATCTCTCTAGTCATCTAAGTGATCACGTGATCCAAATCAACTAAACCATGTCCGATCATCACGTGAGGCGGAGTAGTTTCAATGGTGAACATCACTATGTTGATCATATCTACTATATGATTCACGCTCGACCTTTCGGTCTCCGTGTTCGAGGCCATATCTGTTATATGCTAGGCTCGTCAAGTTTAACCTGAGTATTCGCGTGCGCAACTGTTTTGCACCCGTTGTATATGAGCGTAGAACTTATCACACCCGATCATCACGTGGTGTGCGGGTACTCGAACTTTGGCAGCGGTGCATACTCGAGGAGAACACTTCTTGATAATTTTAGTGAGAGATCATCTTATAATGCTACCGTCAATCAAAGCAAGATAAGATGCATAAAGGATAAACATCACATGCAATCAATATAAGTGATATGATATGGTCATCATCATCTTGTGCTTGTGATCTCCATCGCCGAAGCACCGTCATGATCACCATCGTCACGGTAGCGACACCTTGATCTCCATCGTAGCATCGTTGTCGTCTCGCCAACTATTGCTTCTCGACTATCGCTACTCCTTAGTGATAAAGTAAAGCAATTACATGGCGTTGCATTTCATACAATAAGCGACAACCATATGGCTCTGCCGATTGCGATAACTTCGGTTACAAAACATGATCATCTCATACAATAAAATATAGCATCACGTCTTGACCATATCACATCACAACATGCTCTGCAAAAACAAATTAGGCGTCCTCTACTTTGTTGTTGCAAGTTTTACGTGGCTGCTACGGGCTGAGCAAGAACCGTTCTTACCTACGCATCAAAACCACAGCGATACTTCGTCAAATTGACTCCGTTTAACCTTCTCAAGGACGGGCGTAGCCTTTCGATTCAACTAAAGTGAGAGAGCAGACACCGCGGTCACCTTTAAGCAACGAGTGCTCGGGCGGTGAAACCAGTCTCGCGTAAGCGTCTGGCGTAATGTCGGTCGGGCGCTTCATCTCACAATACCGCTGAACCAAAGTATGACATGCTGGTAGGCGGTATGACTTGTATCATCCACAACTCACTTGTGTTCTACTCGTGCATATGACATCAGCGCATAAAACCAGGCTCGGATGCCCTGTTGGGGAGCGTAGTAATTTCAAAATTTTCCTACGATCACGCAAGACCATGGTGATGGCATAGCAGAGAGGAGAGTGTCCGTCCACGTACCCTCGTGATCGGCGGAAGCATTATAACAAGCGGTTGATGTAGTCATGCGTCTCCACGATCCGACCGATCAAGCACCGAGCGTCGGCACCTCCGAGTTACGCACACGTTCAGCTCGATGGCGATCCCGGACTCGATCCAGCAAAGTGTCGGGGATGAGTTCCGTCAACACGACGGCGTGGTGGCGATGTTGATGCTCCACCGGCGCAGAGCTTCGCCTAAGCTCATGACGATATGACTTCTCGGCGCGGGGCTTCGCCTAAGCTCCATGACGATATGACCGAAGTGGAATATGGTGGAAGGGGCACCGCACGGCTAAGGAAGATCCGTAGATCAACTTGTGTGTCATGGGGTGCCCCCTGCCCCGTATATAAAGGAGCAAGGAGGGGTGGCGGCCTAGGAGGCGCGCAAGGGAGTCCTACTCCACGGGAGTAGGACTCCTTCTTCTAGTCCAACTAGGAGAAGGGGAAGGGGAAGTGGAGAAGGAAGGGAGAGGTGGGCTGCGCCCCAACCCCTTGTCCAATTCGGACTGGGCTTGGGAGGGGCGCCGCCACCTCTGGCTCCTTCCACTAAGGCCCATCAAGGCCCAATACTCTTCCCGTATTCCCGTAACTCCCGGTACTCGAAAAATACCGAATCACTCGGAACCTTTCCGAACTCGAATATAGTCGTCCAATATATCGATCTTTACGTCTCGACCATTTGAGACTCCTCGTCATGTCCCGATCTCATCCGGGACTCGAACTCCTTCGGTACATCAAAACTCATAAACTCATAATATAAGCATCATGAAACCTTAGCGTGCGGACCCTACGGGTTCGAGAACTATGTAGACATGACCTAGAACTATTCTCGGTCAATAACCAATAGCGGAACCTGGATGCCCATATTGGTTCCTACATATTCTCGAAGATCTTTATCGGTCAAACCGCATAACAACATACTTTGTTCCCTTTGTCATCGGTATGTTACTTGCCGAGATTCGATCGTCGGTATCAATACCTAGTTCAATCTCGTTACGGCAAGTCTCTTTACTCGTTCGTAATACATCATCTCGTAACTAACTCATTAGTTACAATGCTTGCAAGGCTTAGGTGATGAGTATTACGAGAAGGCGAGATACCTCTCAGACAATCGGAGTGACAAAACCTAATCTCGAAATCGCCAACCCAACATGTACCTTTGGAGACACCTGTAGTACTCCTTTATAATCACCCGATTACGTTGTGACGTTTGGTAGCACCAAAGTGTTCCTCCGATAGCAGGAGTTGCATAATCTCATAGTTACAGGAACATGTATAAGTCATGAGAAAGCAATAGCAACATACTAAGCGATCATGTGCTAGGCTAACGGAATGGGTCATGTCAATCACATCATTCTCCTAATGATGTGATCCCGTTAATCAAATGACAACTCATGTCTATGGCTAGGAAACTTAACCATCTTTGATTCAACGAGCTAGTCAAGTAGAGGCATACTAGTGACACTATGTTTGTCTATGTATTCACACATGTATTATGTTTCCGGTTAATACAATTCTAGCATGAATAATAAACATTTATCATGAAATAAGGAAATAAATAATAACTTTATTATTGCCTCTAGGGCATATTTCCTTC
>JAHIAM010019786.1:0-15332 GCA_021605205.1 Aegilops longissima
CATCATGATAACAACAATTAAAATGTTTAAATTGATGTTTGCATTAATTTGCTAATATGCCATGCTAAAATGATTTATTTCATAACTAAATAACCGTAGCTCCATTTTAAATAAATTATATATGTAAATGGGGTAGAAAAATGCCTAGTTTAACATGGTAGCATTACTTTGCATGTTTAACAACTCTAAAATATGCTTTAGGTCAGAACAGTACCGAATCTAAAATATTGCTCATGAGGATTTTCCGGAATTGTTGTTTCTTATTTCCGGCCTCATTTAAACTTGCCTAAATAGTTAGTTTAATTATGCTCCACCTCTTGCCATGTTTAACAACATTTAATATTGTTGAGTACCTAAGAGAGAGAACTAAATAAGTGTTGTGGTGTTCGTCAATATGCAACTTCGTTGCATATTGAGCTCCACTAATTTGTAGTATTGTTTGTTGCACTTTGCCATGCCATGCCTCATTAAACGGACATGCATCATATTTGTTTGTGCATCATGCCATGTTTATGATTGTGTGTTTACTATGTTGTTTGCTTCTTTCCGGTTTGCTTCTTTCGTTAGCTTCGGTTTCGTTCCGGAGTGGTGAGGATTCGTTCGACTTCATCCGTTTGTCTTCTTCATGGACTCGTTCTTCTTCCTTGCGGGATTTCAGGCAAGATGACCATACCCTCGAAATCACTTCTATCTTTGCTTGCTAGTTGCTCGCTCTTTTGCTATGCCCATGCTGCGATGCCTATCACTTGCTTATCATGCCTCCCATATTGCCATGTCAAGCCCTAACCATCCTTTCCTAGCAAACCGTTGTTTGGCTATGTTACCGCTTTGCTCAGCCCTCTTATAGCGTTGTTAGTTGCAGGTGAAGATGAAGTTTGTTCCTTGTTGGAACATGGAGTGTTGTTCCTTGTTGGAACATGTTTACTTGTTGGGATATCACAATATATCTTATATTATTAATGCATCTATATACTTGGTAAAGGGTGGAAGGCTCGGCCTTATGCACTGTGTTTTGTTCCCTCTTGCCGCCCTAGTTTCTGTCATACGGTGTTATGTTTCCCGGATTTTGCGTCCCTAACGCGGTCGGGTGATTTATGGGACCCCCTTGACGGTTCGCTTTGAATAAGACTTTTCCAGCAAGGCCCAACATTGGTTTTACCATTTGCCTCACCTATGCCCTTTTTCCCTTGGGTTTCGGGCCGAGGGTCATCTTTATTTAGCCCCGGGCCAGTTCTCCTTGAGTGCTGGTCCAAACCGGCGATGTCCGGCGCCCCACAGGCAACCAGGGTTTATGCCAACTTGACGTCTGGCTCATCCGGTGTGCCACAGACCGAGATATGTGCAGCTCCTATCGGATTTGTCGGCACATCCGGGTGACTTTGTTGGTCTTGTTTTATTCTGTCGAGATGTCTTGTGGCAGGATTCAGAGACTGATCGGGTCTTCGGGGAAAGGAATATCCTTCGTTGATCGCGAGAGCTTATCATGGGCTAAGTTGGGACACCCTGCGGGGTTTGAACTTTCGAAAGCCGTGCCAGCGGTTATGTGGCAGATGGGAATTTGTTAATGTCGGTTGTAGAAAACCCGAAGTTGATCTTAATTAAAATACACCAACCGGTGTGCGTAACGTGATGGTCTCTTCTTCTCGGAGTTGGAGTTGTGAACACGGTGTTGGAGTTATGTTTGGCGTAGGTTGTTCTATGATCACTTCTTGATCATAGTTGTTCGACCGTGCTTTGCCTCCTCTTCTCGCTCTCTTTTGTATATTAGCCACCATATATGCTAGGCGCTTGCTGCAGCTCCACCTCACTACCTTGCCCTACCTTTAAGCTTAAATAGTCTTGATCTACATGTGTGTGATTCTTTGAGTCCCGTGACTCACGGATACTTCAAAACCAGTTTGCAGGTGCGGCCAGAAACCGTGCGGTGATGCACTGAGCTCAAGGAGGAGCTCGGCGAAGATCTTTGTGCGTTGTGTTGTTTCGTTTCAGTGATCATTAGTGGAGCCAGTTGGGACGATCGGGGATCTCTGTAGCAGCATTTGGGGTAGTCTTCTTTCATTTTGGTTCCGTGGTCGGACCTTGATTGTATCTGTATGATGTAATGCTTTACTCATGTATTGTGTGAAGTGGCGATTGTAAGCCAACTATGTATCTTTTTCCTTATGTATTACATGGGTTGTGTGAAGATTACCTCACTTGCGACATTGCTTTCAATGCGGTTATGCCTCTAAGTCGTGCTTACGACACGTGGGAATATATAGCGCATCGAGGTGATACAAGTTAGTGTCAGAGCCTTCCCACTTAAGGCCCCTACTTGATTGTTTCTTGGCGTTGTTGAGTCTAGAATGGAAAATGTTTTGAGTCTTAGGATTATATATATCGAGAGTAGGATTCTTTTTACTCCCGGTCCCTTAAATCGCTCTGGTGAGGTCTCGGCGTAGATGTTTTGTCTTTCCTCTCCTCAAATTTCACTAAAATTTTTTTAGGATCACGTGGGTATCTTGGAATCGTTCGATGGTTTTGTGGCGCGAACATTGTTCTTGGTGCCTCGACATTTAGGGGTTGTGGCGGTGTCCGGGGAGTTGAGCTACGAGGTGTTGTCGTCACAATTTTATCGTTGCGATTCTGGAATACACAGGTTTTACCGACATGAAATCTCTTTTGTGCGATTGTTGGTGAGATAACCTGATAGCCCGATCTTCTGGCGAGTCTTGAGAATATTGCCATGACTCGTATAACGGATGCTTTTCGAAGGTCGAGGTACCACGATTTCGAGGATTTCTTGGTTATGTGTTGAAGGATGGATACTGATTGGATCTAGGTATTGTTAGTTTGGGTGATATATTTTTTGTCCCCATACCCCAACACAGATTGCATAACCGAAAGTTTGGGAGTTTATAGGTGGGAATTCAAGTAGCTCCTAGAATATCTTTCAACAGACGGATGCATGATCGGGATTGGGTAAATCTCTATCATATGTGTTTGTTAGGCTCATTCTTGAAGCCAATCCTTTGTTTTTGTTCCGTTTTGTGGTATTCAAGTTGCTTCAATGTCAAGTGTTGATTCCATACCTTTCCTAAATGGTGTTCTCATATTGCTATGTGAATACTAATCCTTCTTGATCATCGAAATTCGTCATGTTAATTCTTTTCTCAACTTGGCGTGCTTCTCTTCAAGTGGATCCGATCATTCCAACATTACATAAGATCAATTCTAACCTTTTTCTCAGCGATTGTTCGTTTCATCCGACCTAAATTGTCTTTGTTTTCCGCCCTCCACCCTTTTTCTTCAAGGACTCAGATTTCTTAATCAAGTATCCATTTTATTGAGTGAAGTTTCTTCTTTCTTTTCTTTTAAATGTTTTATCCGGTGATTTCTCATGAAGACACTAAGAAGCTTCAACCTTATCATTTTCCATTCTAATTTTCTTCTCCGGTGGATTTAGTTCAAGATTTGATTGTTGATCTTATCCTTTTCCTATTTTCACAATGTTTTCCCATGCGGTGCACCTCATAGTCTTTCACTTCTTGTTATTCAATTGTTAGGAGTGTTGAAGATATCTCGGAAGATTCTAGTTTCCATTCTCAATTCACTCAAGTTCTTTTGAGGATGCTATCTCATTCAAGCCATTTAATTATACGGTGCAATATCTATTTCAAACAATTGTTCAGCGGTGGTTCTTTTGAGTGGGCCCTAACCACGAGGTCTTTTCGAGGATCTTACGACTCTTCTTGTGGTTCAACCTTAATAATTTTCATTCGAATTGCCTCAACAATTCATGGTGGTGTTTCTAAATCGTCATTCTCGAATTTTGAAGACCGAAGATGAGTTTCTTTTCTCTATTTCTTTCTCTTCAAGATTCATGGTTCTAACTTGTGCCATCCTCATAATTGTTTTGATTGTGAGAATTCTTTTAACCCACCGGAGCATTTGAAGTCTTTTCAGTTTGATTCTTGAAAGCCATCATCTCAAATTATTCATTCAAGCGTTCAACTCTTGTTTTCCAAATCTCACCGGTGCATCGTCGAAATATCCTCTAATCAGTTCATGATCTCTTCGTTCTAATGTATCTAAATTTTGTCAAGCATCATTATTCATTTTCCAAATTCTTCCCGGTGAATTGTGCCTTCTTCGTTCATTCTCAATTCTTATGGTGTTTCGTTCAAGAGTTCTCTTCCTTCGTTACCATATAGATTTATTCGTTGTTTCAATCCTACCGGTGGTTCGTTGAAGACCTACCCAAGTTTTGCGCCATATCTATCTTAATCCTTTCTCACGAGAATAAGTAGTATGCCAAATCCATTGCTTGTCATCAATTTAATTGGTGAAGGATGAGCATAATGTAATTCTTATTCTTGTTCCATCGAGTAAATTCAATTCCTTATTTTGGAGTTCATCAAAATTGTGATTACATTTGTTCATCTTTCTTTCGGAGTTCAAAGTTTTCTCGGTTATTTCATTTCAAGCTTCATCTTAACCTTTGCAAGGCTTCACCTTGTGTTTTCAACTTCTCTGTCTTTTATCATCCTTTTCTTACGGAGTTCTTCATGGAGGCTCTACATAGATGCTTCCTCAAGGATTCTTTTCATTCTTCAATTGTTCATCAAGATTTCTCTCGGAGTTAAGATCAATCAGCCATACTCAAAATTGAACATGGTGCTCAACACATGTCTTGTTTTCAGGAGTTCAAGTATTCTTCTTCTTGCATTTCGAAGTGCAATTTGTTCTACCTTATCATTTGAGGTGGTGTTATGTCATTCTCGACAATTTGAGTTCGTGTTTCATGATTCACATGTTGTCAAGAATGAGGTATTTTAAATCCATCAATCTCTTCTTTGGATTTGTCTTGGGCTATATTTCACCTAAAGCTTTCCCTAAGGATTGTTGCTATTTATGGTGCTTATATTAAGTTCTTCATTTGTCCTCCGGTGATAGAAGATTTCATCTTCTTGTTGATCTTAATCAATCAATTGTTTCCGTTGGTGGCAGAAGCTCGCCTCATAATTTTGAGATGTTATTCATAAGCCCACTACAAGCTTATTCTTACCGTTGTTGTTTTTTTCAAACAACTCCGTCCTATCCTTGTTTGTAAGGATGCTTCATTCAAATTCATTTGTGGTAGAAGTTGTCATTTTCTTCTCCATCCCTTTATCCCAACAATCTGAATTCTATTCTTTCATTTGAAGGCATTGTGATGTTGCTCTCTTGACCCATCATCTTGTTTTGTCTAGATCATGTCCTTTTCCTTGCTTCTCGTTTTAACGAATTATTGTGTCTATCGTTCCTCTTTTAACAGAGTCTCATCCAGGTGCTTTCCTTTTGCCAAGTTCATGATTCTAATTCCTTCCATTTTTGAGTGGAGTGCTGCCCAAATTATATCAATCTTATTCCTTCTCGATCTAGTTTTTAACGGAATGGTTTCAGTATCTATCTTATCACTTAACCTCTTGTTTTAATGCGTATCCCATGTTCCTCTTTTCTAGCAGTGTTTTCAACTTTGTTCATCTTTGTTGTTCTCTTTCTTTCATTTTGTTCAACCTCTCAAGGTTCTTTGGTTTCACTTTCGTTTGTCAAGACTTAACTTTGTGTTACCTCTTCCTCTTCCGCTTTTCTCGGTGCCATCCTAGATCTCGGGACGAGATCCTCTAAATAATGGTGGAGTGTTGTGGCCTTTGGACCCAGAGCTTGAGTTGCCTTCGAGGGGTTTCGAGTTTTGTCGTGTGATTTGTTTTGTTCGTTGCATTCATCCTTGCATCATGTTGCATTTCATCATGCTCATCATGTGCATTGTGTATTTCATGCATGATCACCTTGCATCACCCTTCCCTCCTCCTATGGTCATTTGTATCTTCATCTTTTCATCAAGACCTTTCTCCCGCATGCAAACCTTATCACTTCTTCCTTTACATCAAATCTTGACTTTCATGCCAAGTGGCATTATTTGTGCCTCCATTAATGTTCATTTATTTCCTGGTGATCTTACTCCATGCCTTATACCTCTCTGTCAAATATCATCATCCATTTTCGAGTTGTTTTGGTTAGGTTTTAAAATGGCTCAAGTTTGAATTTAATTCAAACTTGAATTATTTTCTTCCTCTAAAAATTGCCAAACCAATTTATTCAAATTCTGCACAAACTCTGGACTCGGATATATTCTCACATCTCTCTCACGCCTTCCTTTTATCTACTGAGTTTTTCTCTCTTATTTTTTCTGTTTGAAATTGAGAAAAAACACGAGAGAGGAGAAGTTCGGCCGAGGCCCAGCTCCTCTCGGCGCATGGCCTTGCAGCCACTTCCCTTGATCATTAGAGGCCTAGGCCCGACCCGTCCCCTCTAACCCCTAGCCTCCCAGCGCTCTCTCTCGATCCCTCACTCTCTCCTCCTCTCGTTCCCTCTCCTCCAGCGCCGCCTTGATCGATCCCTCGTCGCCTCGCTCTTCCCGATCCCCATCTCTCTTCCCTACCCTCGATCCTGACTCCCCTTCTCTCCTCGTGCGCATGCAGGAGGCCACCCCTGCGCCCGATCCCCTCGGCCTCCTCCTCCTAAGCGCGCCGCCGAGCATCTCGCCTCGCCCCTCCCGCTCGATCCATGGGATCGGGGAGCGCGTCGCCCGCCCTGCGTCCCATGAGCGAGCGCCTTGCGCCACTGCGGATCTCCGCCGTCGGATGCAGCAGTCGCCGCCCGCCTTGAGGAGTCCTCCTCCTCGAGGTGCCTCCTTACGCCCGGGACTGCCCCCCCCCGCCTCGTGGCGCCTCCCCTCGCTTCCTCGTCCTTGCCTCGTACCCGCCCTTGCCCGAGCTGCAGCGTCCGCCCAGCGCTGGGCCGTCGTTCCCTAGCGCTTCCGCGCCATCTCGCATCCTCCTCGCCTCCCGTCGCCCTCGTCAGCGACGGAGGAGCACCGTCGCCGCCTCGGCCGTCGGCGAGTCGAGCCGACCGCAGCTCGTCGCCCAGCGCCACGTGGCCTCATCCCGCCTCGGTTTCGGTCCTCCCAGCGCCTAGTTCTCTGCTGCCCCTGCTTGGTAGGTACCTTCGTAATCGTCCCCGCCGACCCGGCGCGCCATCGTGGCCTCGACCTCGAGCTGTTATCCACGATTCCTGCCGAACGAGGAGAAATTTTGGATCGCCAAGTCCCCTTGAGTCATCAAGTCCTTCATATCGACTACCCGGTGATCGCCAAGTACCCCCTCGGATCGTCAAGTTCGACTACATGGTCGTCTAGTACCACCGTCGACCCGGAGACGCCGGATCGCCAAGTCCCTCTTGAACATCTCACGAGCGTGTACCACCGTCGTCGACCCTCGAAGACCCGTGGACCCCGAACATCCACGGGACATGAGCGACTTCACTTCCGATGACGGAATGTACCACTACCATCGAACTTGAGCGTCTACCCCTCGCCGTGTCACGACTACCATCGCGAGACCGCAAGTACCACGACAACCCGAAGGGTTCGGACCCGTCAAGTACCTCTTCAGCGAGCGTGAACCACCTACCTCTACGTGCGCCGTGTACCACTACTTCCCTCGGCGATCATCGCGAAACGACTACTTCCCTCTCTGAAGCGAACGAAATCCCGTTTGAGCAGCGAAGGTATAACCACCGAGATGACCGGCCGTGATCGAATCATCCTTGCGATGCCCTCTTTTGCCATGCCACCGTTCCATAGGAACCGGTATCGGGATCACCCACCATCTTGCATGACTACGCTTCCGTCACGCTTTCCTTTGCACGGTATCTCAATCGAGTTATCGGAACCGGAATATTGCCGTGGCACCATTCCCGTTATCGTTGTGTTAGCACCCTTTTTCGTTTCCGCCACGACGACTAATGCTTCTTAATGCTCTTGTCAACAATTTCATAATATTGCATAAAACTCACATGCCATCCGCATCATGATAACAACAATTAAAATGTTTAAATTGATGTTTCATTAATTTGCTAATATGCCATGCTAAAATGATTTATTTCATAACTAAATAACCGTAGCTCCATTTTAAATAAATTATATATGTAAATGGGGTAGAAAAATGCCTAGTTTAACATGGTAGCATTACTTTGCATGTTTAACAACTCTAAAAAATGCTTTAGGTCAGAACAGTACCGAATCTAAAATATTGCTCATGAGGATTTTCCGGAATTGTTGTTTCTTATTTCGGCCTCATTTAAACTTGCCTAAATAGTTAGTTTAATTATGCTCCACCTCTTGCCATGTTTAACAACATTTAATATTGTTGAGTACCTAGCAGGAGAAGAACTAAATAAGTGTTGTGGTGTTCGTCAATATGCAACTTCGTTGCATATTGAGCTCCACTAATTTGTAGTATTGTTTGTTGCACTTTGCCATGCCATGCCTCATTAAACGGACATGCATCATATTTGTTTGTGCATCATGCCATATTTATGATTGTGTGTTTACTATGTTGTTTGCTTCTTTCGGTTTGCTTCTTTCGTTAACCGGTTTCGTTCGGAGTGGTGAGGATTAGATTCGACTTCATCCGTTTGTCTTCTTCATGGACTCGTTCTTCTTCCTTGCGGGATTTCAGGCAAGATGACCATACCCTCGAAATCACTTCTATCTTTGCTTGCTAGTTGCTCGCTCTTTTGCTATGCCCATATTGCGATGCCTATCACTTGCTTATCATGCCTCCCATATTGCCATGTCAAGCCCTAACCATCCTTTCCTAGCAAACCGTTGTTTGGCTATGTTACCGCTTGCTCAGCCCTCTTATAGCGTTGTTAGTTGCAGGTGAAGATGAAGTTTGTTCCTTGTTGGAACATGGGGTGTTGTTCCTTGTTGGAACATGTTTACTTGTTAGGATATCACAATATATCTTATATTATTAATGCATCTATATACTTGGTAAAGGGTGGAAGGCTCGGCCTTATGCCTGTGTTTTGTTCCACTCTTGCCGCCCTAGTTTCCGTCATACCGGTGTTATGTTCCTGGATTTTGCGTCCCTAGCGGTTGGGGTGATTTATGGGACCCCCTTGACAGTTAAGCTTTGAATAAGACTTTTCAGCAAGGCCCAACATTGGTTTTACCATTTGCCTCACCTATGCCCTTTTTCCTTGGGTTTAGGAGCCGAGGTCATCTTTATTTAGCCCGGGCAGTTCTCCTTTAGTGCTGGTCCAAACCGAAGCGATGTCCGGCGCCCACAGGCAACCAGGGTTTATACCAACCCGACGTCTGGCTCATCCGGTGCCACTGAGACCGAGATATGTGCAGCTCCTATCGAGTTTGTCGGCACATCAGGCGGCTTTGCTGGTCTTGTTTTATTCTTGTCGAGATGTCTTGTGGCAGGATTCGAGACTGATCGGGTCTTCCGGGGAGAAGGAATATCCTTGTTGATCGCGAGAGCTTATCATGGGCTAAGTTAGGACACCCTGCGGGGTTTGAACTTTCGAAACCCGTGCCGCGATTATGTGGCAGATGGGAATTTGTTAATGTCGGTTGTAGAAAACCCGAAGTTGATCTTAATTAAAATACACCAACGCGTGTGTAACCGTGATGGTCTCTTCTCGGCGAGTCAGGAAAGTGAACTGCGGTGTTGGAGTTATGTTTGGCGTGGGTTGTTCTAGGATCACTTCTTGATCATAGTTGTTGAGGCCGTGCTTTGCCTCCTCTTCTCGCTCTCTTTTGCGTATGTTAGCCACCATATATGCTGAAGCGCTTGCTGCAGCTCCACCTCACTACCTTGCCCTACCTTTAAGCTTAAATAGTCTTGATCTGGCATGGTGTGAGATTGCTTTGAGTCCCGTGACTCACAGATACTTCAACTTCAGTTTGCGGGTGCCGGCAAGAAACGTGCGCGGTGATGCACCTGAGCTCAAGGAGGAGCTTCGGCGAAGATCTTTGTGCGTTGTGTTGTTTCGTTTCAGCTGATCGGTGGTGGAGCCAGTTGGAACGATCGAGGGATCTGTGTAGCATTTGGGGTAGTCTTCTTTCATTTTGGTTCCGTGAGTGGGACCTTGATTGTATCTGTATGATGTAATGCTTTACTCATGTATTGTGTGAAGTGGCGATTGTAAGCCAACTATGTATCTTTTCCCTTATGTATTACATGGGTTGTGTGAAGATTACCTCACTTGCGACATTGCTTTCAATGCGGTTATGCCTCTAAGTGGGTATACGACCACGTGGGAGATATCTTCCGCGTCGAGGCGTTCTAAGTTAGTAATCGACCTTTTACGACTTAAAGGCCCCCTACTTGATTGTTTTGCTGGCGTTGTTGAGTCTAGAATGGAAAATGTTTTGAGTCTTAGGATTATATATATGAGAGTAGGATTCTTTTTACTCCCCAGTCCTTAAATCGCGCTCTGGTGAGGTCTCTGGCGTAGATGTTTTGTCTTTCCTCTCCTCAAATTTCACCTAAAAATTTTTAGGATCCGTGGGTATCTTGGAATCGTTCAGAATGGTTTTGTGGCGAGAACATTGTTCTTGGTGCCTCGACATTTAGGGGTTGTGGCGAGTGTCCGGGGTTGAGCTACGAGGTGTTATGCGTCACAATTTTATCGTTGCGGATTGGAATACAGAGTTTACCGACATCGAAATCTCTTTTGTCGCAGTTGTTGGTGAGATAACCACGATAGCCCGTCTTTATGGCGAGTCGAATATTGCCATGACTCGTTATAACGGATGCTTTTCGAAGGTTAAGTACGATTTCGATTTCTTGGTTATGTGTTGAAGGATGGATCTGGTGGATCTAATTGTTATTAGTTTGGGTGATATATTTTTGTGTCCTGTGTCCCCAACACGGATTGCATAACGAGAAAGTTTTAGGGAGTTTATAGGTGAAATTCAAGTAGCTCCTAGAATATCTTTCCGGCCAGATGCATGATCACTGGATTGGGTAAATCTCTATCATATGTGTTTTATTCGGCTCATTCTTGAAGCCAATCCTTTGTTTTTATTCCGTTTTGTGGTATTCAAGTTGCTTCAATGTCAAGTGTTGATTCCATACCTTTCCTAAATGGTGTTCTCATATTGCTATGTGAATACTAATCCTTCTTGATCATCGAGAATTAATCATGTTAATTCTTTTCTCAACCGGCGTGCTTCTCTTCAAGTGGATCCGATCATTCCAACATTACATAAGATCAATTCTAACCTTTTTCTCAGCGATTGTTGATTTCATCAGACCTAAATTGTCTTTGTTTTCCCCCTCCACCCTTTTTCTTCAAGGACTCAGATTTCTTAATCAAGTATCCATTTTATTGAGTGAAGTTTCTTCTTTCTTTTCTTTTAAATGTTTTATCAGGTGATTTCTCATGAAGACACTGAAGCTTCAACCTTATCATTTTCCATTCTAATTTTCTTCTCCGGTGGATTTAGTTCAAGATTTGATTGTTGATCTTATCCCTTTTCCTATTTTCACAATGTTTTCCCATACGGTGCACCTCCTAGTCTTTCACTTCTTGTTATTCAATTGTTCGGAGTGTTGAAGATATCTCGGAAGATTCTAGTTTCCATTCTCAATTCCTCAAGTTCTTTTGAGGATGCTATCTCATTCAAACCATTTAATTATACCGTTGCAATATCTATTTCAAACAATTGTTCAGCAGTGGTTCTTTTGAGTGGGCCCTAACCCACAGGTCTTTTCCAGGATCTTACGACTCTTCTTGTGGTTCAACCTTAATAATTTTTCATTCGGTTGCCTCAACAATTCATGGTGGTGTTCTCGTCGTCATTCTCGAATTTTGAAGACCGAAGATGAGTTTCTTTTATCTAAGCTTCTTTCTCTTCAAGATTCATGGTTCTGCTCCGTGCCATCCTCATAATTGTTTTGATTGTGAAATTCTTTTAACCCACCGGAGCATTTCGAGAGTCTTTTCAGTTTGATTCTTGGAAACCATCATCTAGAATTATTCATTCAAGCGTTCAACTCTTGTTTTCCAAATCTCACGGTGCATCGTTGAAATATCCTCTAATCAGTTCATGATCTCTTAGTTCTAATGTATCTAAATTTTGTCAAGCATCATTATTCATTTCCAAATTCTTCCGGTGAATTGTGCCTTCTTCGTTCATTCTCAATTCTTATGGTGTTTAGTTCAAGAGTTCTCTTCCTTCGTTACCATATAGATTTATTCGTTGTTTCAATCCTACCGGTGGTTCGTTGAAGACCTACCCAAGTTTGCGCCATATCTATCTTAATCCTTTCTCACGAGAATAAGTAGTATGCCAAATCCATTGCTTGTCATCAATTTAATTGGTGAAGGATGAGCATAATGTAATTCTTATTCTTGTTCCATCGAGTAAATTCAATTCCTTATTTTGGAGGTTCATCAAAATTGTGATTACATTTGTTCATCTTTCTTTCCGGAGTTCAAAGTTTTTCTCGGTTATTTCATTTCAAAGCTTCATCTGCTAGCACGCAAGCTTCACCTTGTGTTTTCAACTTCTCATCTTTTATCATCCTTTTCTTACGGAGTTCTTCATGGAGGCTCTACATGTTGCTTCCTCAAGTTCTTTTCATTCTTCAATTGTTCATCAAGATTTCTCTCGGAGTTAAGATCAAATCGACCATACTCAAAATTGAACATGGTGTAACAACACATGTCTTGTTTTCAGGAGTTCAAGTATTCTTCTTCTTGCATTTTGAAGTGCAATTTGTTCTACCTTATCATTTGAGGTGGTGTTATGTCATTCTCGACAATTTGAGTTCGTGTTTCATGATTCACATGTTGTCCAGAATGAGGTATTTTAAATCCATCAATCTCTTCTTTGGATTTGTCTTGGGCTATATTTCACCTAAAGCTTTCCCTAAGGATTGTTGCTATTTATGGTGCTTATAAATGACCCAAGTTCTTCATTTGTCCTCCGGTGATAGAAGATTTCATCTTCTTGTTGATCTTAATCAATCAATTGTTTCCGTTGGTGGCGAGGCTCGCCTCATAATTTTGAGATGTTATTCATAAGCCCACTACAAGCTTATTCTTACCGTTGTTGTTTTTTCAAACAACTCCGTCCTATCCTTGTTTGTAAGGATGCTTCATTCAAATTCATTTGTGGTAGAAGTTGTTGTTGGGAAGCGTAGTAATTTCAAAAATTTTCCTCACGATCACGCCAAGACCATGGTGATGGCATAACAGCGAGAGGGAAGTGTCCGTCCACGTACCCTCGTGGACCCAGCGAGGCGTTATATTACTTGTGATTGATGTGTAGTCGTCCGTCTTCACGATCCGACCGATCAAACCACCGTTACTCCGGCACCTCCGAGTTCTTGGCACCGTTCATTTCGATGGCGATCCCGGGCTCCGATCCAGCAGCGTCGGGGAAGGGTTCCGTCGACCGCAACAGCGTGGTGCGATCTTGATGTTCTACCGTCGTGAAAGCTTCAGCCTAAGCACCGCTACAATATGGCCGAGGTGGAATATGGTGGAAGGGGCACCGCTTGCAGCTAAGAGCGATCCGTTAGATCAACTTGTGTGTTCTAGGGTGTTGCCTGCCCGTATATAAAGGAGCAAGGGAGAGCGGCCAGCCTTGGGCGAGCACCAGGGAGGGAGTCCTCCTCCTGGTAGAATGGGACTCCCTTTCCTAATCCTACTAGGAAGAGGGAGGGGAAGGAAGAGAGGGGAGAGGGAGAGGGAAGGGGGCTCGCCCCCTCCTAGTCAGTCGGACTCCCCATGGGGGCGCACCACCTCTTGGTGCAGCCCTCTCTCCCCCTCTTGGCCCAATAAGGCCCTGTAACTTCCCGGGGGTTCGGTAACCCCTCCGGCACTCCAGATTTCTCCGGAAACTTCCGGAACCTTTCCGGTGTCGAATATAACCATCAATATATCAATCTTTATGTCTCGACCATTTGAGACTCCTCGTCATGTCCGTGATCACATCCGGGACTCGAACTCCTTGGTACATCAAAATACATAAACTCATAATACCGTCATTGAAACCTTAAGCGTGCGGACCCTACGGTTCGAGAACTATGTAGACATGACCTAGAACTATTCTCGGTCAATAACCAATAAGGAACCTGGATGCTCATATTGGTTCCTACATATTCTCTGAAGATCTTTGTCGGTCAAACCGCATAACAACATCGTTGTTCCCTTTGTCATCGGTATGTTACTTTCCGAGATTAGATCGTCGGTATCAATACCTAGTTTAATCTACGATTCGGGAGGAATCTCTTTACTGTTCGTAATACATCATCTCACAACTAACTCTTTGGTTGCAATGCTGCAAAGGCTTTATGTGATGTGTATTGCCGAGAAAGGCTAGAATACCTCTCCGACAATCGGGTAATGACAAAACTAATAATCTCAAATCATCAACCAACAAGTACCTTTGGAGAACACTGTAGTACTCCTTTATAATCACCCGATTCGTTGTGACGTTTGGTAGTACCAAAGTGTTCCTCCGGTGGCAGGGTTGCATAATCTCATAGTTACGAGGAACATGTATGGGTCATGAAGAAAACATTAACATACTAAGCGATCAAGTGTTAAGCTAGCGGAATGGGTCATGTCAATCAGATCATTCAACTAATGATGTGACCTTGTTAATCAAACAACAACTCCTTGTTCATGGTTAGGAAACATAACCATCTTTGATTAACAAGCTAGTCAAATAGAAGGCATACTAGTGACATATTGTTTGTCTATATATTCACACATGTATTATGTTTCCGGTTAATACAATTCTAGCATGAATAATAAACATTTATCATGATATAAGAAATAAATAATAACTATATTATTGCCTCTAGGGCATATTTCCTTCAGTCTCCCACTTGCACTAGAGTCCAATAACCTAGATCACATCACCATGTGATTAACATCGATAGTTCACATCTATATGTAGTTAACACATAGTTCACATCGACATGTGACCAACACCCAAAGGGTTTACTAAGTCGTAATCTAGTTCACATCGCTATGTGATTAACACCCAAAAAAGTACTAAGGTGTGATCATGTTTTTGCTTGTGAGATAATTTTAGTCAGCAGATTGCAATGGCATCCGGCCGTAAGTATTCTGTTTTATATACACCAATACTTCTGCACGGAGCTACTCTAGCTAATTGCTCCCTTTCAATATGTATCCAGTTGAGACTTAGAGTCATCTAGATTAGTGTTAAAACTTGCATCGGCGTAACCCTTCGGAACCTTTTTCACTTCCATAATAGAAACATATCCTTATTATACTAAGGATAATTTTGATTGTCCATTGATCTACTCCTAGATCACTATTGCACTCCTTGCCAAGCTTAGTGGTAGGGTATGCAATAGATCAGTACCAACATGACATACTTTATAGAACCTATGGTGAGGCATAGGGAATGACTTTCATTCTCTTTTCTATTTTACATTGGTCGGGATTTGAGTCTTACTCAA
>JAHIAM010019788.1:0-13647 GCA_021605205.1 Aegilops longissima
GGCACCGCTGCGGCTGAAACGATCCGTAGATCAACTTGTGTCTGGGTGCCCCCTTGCCGTATATAAAGGAGCAAGGGGGTGCGGCCAGCCAAGAGCGCGCTGGAGAGTCCTACTCCCGGGTGGGACTCCCCCCTCAGTTGGAATAGGATTGGGGAGGGGAAGAGGGAAGGCGCCCCCTCTCCTGTCCTATTAGGACTAGAGGGGAGGGGCCTTGGCCTGCTGACCCTTTCCTCTTCTCCTATGGCCCATCAAGGCCCATAGACCCCCGAAGGTTCAGGTAACCCCGGTGTTCAATAACTTCTGTTTTCATCAGGAACCTTTCAAGTCAAACATAGGCTTCCAAGATATCAACCTTTATGTCTCGACCATTTGAGACTCCTCGTCATGTCGTGATCACATCAGGGACTCGAACAACCTTGGTACATCAATACTTATAAACTCATAATGAAGCTGTCATCGAAGCGTTAGCGTCGGACCCTACGGGTTCGAGAACTATGTAGACATGACCTAGAACCATTCTCGGTCAATAACCAATAGCGGAACACGGATGCCCATATTGGTTCCTACATATTCTCTGAAGATCTTTATCGGTCGAACACGCATAACAACATCGTTGTTCCTTTGTCATCGGTATGTTACTTACGAGATTGATCGTTGGTATCAATACCTAGTTCAATCTAGTTGCAGTAAGTCTCTTTACTCGTTCGTAATACATCATCTCAAACTAACTCATTAGTTGCAATGCTTGCCAAGGCTTATGTGATGTGTATTAGCAGAGAAGCCAGAGATACCTCTCAGGCAATCGGAGTGACAAAACCTAATCTCGATTCATGCCAACTCAACATATACTTTTGGAGACACACTAGAAGTACCTTTATAATCACCCGATTCGTTGTGACGTTTGGTAGCTTACACAAAGTGTTCCTCCGATTAGCAGGAGTTGCATAATCTCATAGTTTGGGAACTTTGTATAAGTCATGAAGAAAGCATAAGCAACATACTAAACAATCAAGTGCTAAGCTAGCGGAATGGGTCTAGTCAATCACATCATTCTCCTAATGATGTGATCTAGATAATCAAATGACAACTCATGTCTATGGTTAGGAAACATAACCATCTTTGATTTAACGAGCTAGTAAAGTAGAGCATACTAGTGACACTCTGTTTGTCTACGTATTCACACATGTATTATGTTTCAGGTTAATACAATTCTAGCATGAATAATAAACATTTATCATGATATAAGGAAATAAATAATAACTTTATTATTGCCTCTAGGGCATATTTCCTTGATCTCCACTTGCACTAAGAGTCAATAATCTAGATTACGATAATGATTCTAACACCCATGGAGTCTTGGTGGTGATCATGTTTTTGCTAGTGGAAGAGGCTTGTCAGCAGTCGCAACATTAGATCCGTATGTATCTTACAAATCTCTATGTCTCCCACTTGGACTTGGTCCGAATGGAATTAGGCGTCTCTTGATATGCTTGGTCCTCTTGTGAAATCTGGATTCCTTTGCCAAGGCAATTGCAGATTTATCACGGAAGATCTTCATTGGTCCGATGCACTAGGTATGACACCTAGATGAAATGAACTCTTTCATCGAGACTCCTTCATTTCTGCTTCGAAGCACTATGTACTCCGCTTCACATGTAGATCCATCACGGCCTTTGTTTAGAGCGCACTGTGTGAGCTCCACCGTTTAATAAAAATACGTATCCGGTTTGCGATTTAGAATCGTCCGGATCGGTGTCAAACTTACATCGGCGTAACCATTGCGATTAGCTCTTTGTCACCTCCATATCGAGAAACATATCCTTAGTCCTTTTCGGTATTTGGGATGTTCTTGACCACTTGTCGATGATCCACTCTGGATTACTTTGGTACCTTCTGCCAAGCTTATTGCTAAGCACCGTCGTGCGGTACCACATTCATACATGATAGAGCCTATGGCTGAAGCATAAGGAACATTTTCATTTTCTCTCTATCTTCTGCTGTGGTGGCATTGAGTCGACTCAATTTCACACCTTGTAACGGTAAAGACCTTTCTTTGCACGATCCATTTGAACTTTTTAAAATTTTATCAAAGGTATGTGCTTTGTGAAAGTCAATTAAGCGTCTTGATCTATCTCTATAGATCTTAATGCCCAATATGTAAGCACTTCACGAGGTCTTTCATTGAAAAACTTTTATTCAAGTATCCTTTTATGCTATCAGAAATTCTATATCATTTCCAATTAACAATATATAGTCCACATATAATATTAGAAATGCTTCTGAGCTCCCACTCACTTTCTTGTAAATCGAGCTTCTCCAAAATGCATATAAAACCATATCTTTGATCACACTATCAAAGCGTTTATTCAACTCAGAGGCTTGCAGGACCATAAATTGATCCTGGAGCTTGCACACTTTTTAGCACTTTTGGATCAACAAAACCTTAGGTTGCATCATATACAACTCTTCTTCTAGAAATCCATTCAAGAATGCGGTTTTACATCCATTTGCCAAATTTCATAATCATAAAATGCAGCAATTGCTAACATGATTCGGAAGACTTAAGCATCGCTTCTGGTGAAAAGTCTCATCGTAGTCAACCCTTGAACTTGTCGAAAACCTTTTGCAACAAGTCGAGCTTTATAGCGTTATGTTACCATCGGTCGAGTCTTCTTCTTAAAGATCCATTTATTCTCAATGGCTTGCGATCGACCGGACAGAGTCAACCAAAATCCATACTTTGTTCTCATACATGGATCCCATCTCAGTTTCATGGCTTCAAGCCATTTTGCGAATCTGGGCTCACCATCGCTTCTTCATAGTTATTGGGTTCACCATGATCTAGTAGCATGACTTCCGAATAGGATTACCGTACCACTCAGTGCGGTTTTATTCTGGTTGATCTCTGATTCGGTGACAACTTGATCTGAAGTTTCATGATCATTATCATTATCTTCCTCGCTAATTGGTGTAGATGTCACGAGACCGATTTACATGATGAACTACTTTCAATAAGGGAGCTGGTACTAATACCTCATCAAGTTCCACTTTCCTCCCTCACTTCTTCGAGGAAACTCCTTCTCTAGAAAGGATCCATTCTTAACAGCGAATGTCTTGCCTTGGATCTGTGATAGAAGGTATACCCAATTGTCTCCTTTGGGTATCCTATGAAGACACATTTTTCGATTTGGGTTCAAGCTTATCGGGTTGAAGTTTTTTACATAAGCATCAACCCCAAACTTTCGAAGCGACAACTTTGGTTTCTTGCTAAACCATAGTTCATAAGGTGTCGATCTCGAGCCGGATTTTGCGGTGTCCTATTTAACGTGAATCAGACGTCTCTAAAGCATAACCCCAAAATGATAGCGGTAAATCGGAAATAGACATCATAGATCGCACCATATCTAGTAGAAATCACGATTCGGCGTTCGGACACACCATTCTGTTGTGGTGTTCCGGTGGCGTGAGTTGAAACTATTCGCATTGCTTTAAATGTAGACCAAACTTCGTAACTCAAATATTCTCCTCCACGATCAGATCGTAGAAACTTTATTTTCTTTTACGATGATTTTCAACTTCACTCTGAAATTCTTTGAACTTTTCAAATGTTTCGATTTATGCTTCGTTGGGAACGTAGTAATTTCCAAAAATTTCCTACGATCATGCAAGACCATCGTGATGGCATAGCAGCGAGAGGGAGAATGATCGTCCACGTACCCTCGTGAACCCAGCGGAGCGTTATAACTGCTTAGCGGTTGATGTGGTAATCGTCGTCTTCGCGATCCGACCGGTCAAAGCACCGAGCGATACGGCACCTCCGTGTTACACACGTTCAGCTCGATGGCGATCCGGACTTCGATCCGGCAAAGTGTCTGGGGATGAGTTTACTAAACCGCAGCGGCGTGTTGGCGATGTTGATGCTCTCACCGGCGCGGAGGCTTCGCTAAGCTCGCGACGATATGACTTGCCTTCTCGGTAGCAGGGGCTTACGCTCCTAGCTCTCTGTCGTAAACCGGCAAAAGTGGAATATGGTGGAAGGAACACCGCTACACGGCTAAGGAAAGATCCATGAATCAACTTGTGTCTTGGGGTGCCCCCTGCCCGTATATATGGAAGCTAGAGGAGACAAAGTAGCGGCCCTGAGGCGGCCAAGGAGGTCCTACTCCCAGGAGTAGGACTCCCCCCTAGTTGGTGTTGGACTGAGGAGGGAGGAAGAGGAAGGGGCGCCGCCCCTCTCCTGTCCTAATGCGGACTAGAGGGGGGGAAGGCGGCGCAGACCTATGGGCTGCCTTCCTCTTCTCCTTGTGGCCAGTAAAGGCCCATATTGACCCCGAAGTTCAGTAAAACCTCCGGTGTTCAATTAAATCCGATTTCACTCGGAACCCTTCCGAAGTCAAACATGAGGCTTCCAATATATCAATCTTTATGTCTCGACCATTTGAGACTCTCTCGTCATGCCGTGATCACATCCGGGACTCAAAGACGCGCCGGTGCATCAATACTTATAAACTCATTATGAGCTATCATCGAAGCGTTAAGCGTGCGGACCCTCTGGGTTCGAGAACTATAGACATGACCTAGAACCAAATTCTCGGTCAACCAATAACTGTCGCCGAACCTGGATGCCCATATTGGTTCCTACATATTCTGAAGATCTTTATCGTTGAAACCGCTTTATGACACCGTTGTTCCGCTTCATCATCGGTATGTTACTTACGAGATTCGATCGTCGGTATCTAATAATACCTAGTTCAATCTAAATTGCGGTGAATCTCTTTACTCGTTCCGTAATACATCATCTCACAACTAACTCATTAGTTATGACTGCTTACAAGCTTAAGTGATGTGTATTACCGAGAAGGCACAGGATACCTCTCCGACAAGCAGAGTGACAAAACCTAATCTCGAAATATGCCAACCCAACAATTACACTTTGGAGACACCGTAGTACTCACTTTATAATCACCCGATTCGTTGTTAGCGTTTGGTAGTACCAAAGAAGTGTTCCTCCGGTATGCAGGTTGCATAATCTCATAGTTATAGGAACATGTATGGGTCATGAAAAAAGCATTAACATACCTAAGCGATCAGCGCCTTAAGCTAGCAGAATGGGTCATGTCAATCAGATCATTCAACTAATGATGTGACCGCGTTAATCAAATAACAACTCCTTGTTCATGGTTGGGAAACATAACCATCTTTGATTAACAAGCTAGTCAAGTAGAGGCATACTAGTGACATCTTTGTTTGTCTATATATTCACATATGTATTATGTTTCAGGTTAATACAATTCTAGCATGAATAATAAACATTTATCATGGTATAAGGAAATAAATAATAACTTTATTATTGCCTCTAGGGCATATTTCCTTGATCTCCACTTGCACTAGAGTCAATAATCTAGATTACGTAGTAATGATCCTAACACCCATGAGAGTCTTGGTGCTGATCATGTTTTGCTCGTGGAAGAGGCTTGGTCAGCGGAGATGCTGCAACATTCAGATCATTATGTATTTTACAAATCTCTATGTCTCCCACTTGGACTTGGTCCCGAATAGAATTAGGCGTCTCTTGATGTGCTTGGTCCTCTTGTGAAATCTGGATTCCTTTGCCAAGGCAATTGCACGATTATTATCCGAGAAGATCTTCATCGGTCCCGATGCACTAGGTACGACACCTAGATCGGAAATGAACTCTTTCATCCAGACTCCTTCATTCTTGCTGCCGAAGCAGCTATGTACTCCGCTTCACGTAGATCCCGCCACGGCGCTTTGTTTAGAACTGCCCGGTGACAGCTCCACCGTTTAATAAAATCACGTATCCGGTTTGCGATTTAGAATCGTCAGGATCGATCTCAAACTTACATCGGCGTAACCATTTACGACTAGCTCTTTGTCACCTCCATATCTAGAAACATATCCTTAGTCCTTTTCGGTATTTCAGGATGTTCTTGACGCTGTCCATTGATCCACTCTGGATTACTTTGGTACCTTCCTGCCAAGCTTACTGCTAAAGCATCGTCAGTGCGGTACATTGCATTGCGCTTGTATGAGCCTATGGCTGAAGCATAGGAACATCTTTCATTTCTCTCTATCTTCTGCTGTGGTGGGCATTGAGTCTTACTCAATCTACACCTTGTAACACAGGTAAAAAACCTTTCTTTGCACCGATCCATTTGAACTTTTCAAAACTTTATCAAGGTATGTGCTTTGTGAGAAGTCCAATCAAGCGTCTTGATCTATCTCTATAGATCTTGATGCCCAATATGTAAGCAACTTCACCGGTCTTTCATTGAAAACTTTTATTCAAGTATCCTTTTATGCTATCCTAGAAATTCTATATCATTTCCAATCAATAATATATAGTCACATATAATATTAGAAATGCTCTGAGCTCCCACTCACTTTCTTGTAAATCTGAGGCTTCTCCAAAATGCTGTACAAACCCATATCTTTGATCACACTATCAAAGCGTTTATTCTAACTCGAGAAGCTTGCACGGACCATAAATTGATCGTTGGAGCTTGCACTTTGTTAGCACCCTTTGGATCGATAAAACCTTACTGGTTGCATCATATACAACTCTTCTTCTAGAAATCCATTCAAGAATGCAGTTTTACATCCATTTGCCAAATTTCATAATCATAAAATCGTGATTGCTAACATGATTCGGACAGGACTTAAGCATCGCTCTGGTGAGAAAGTCTCATCGTAGTCAACCCCTTGAACTTGTCGAAAACCTTTTGCAACAAGTCGAGCTTTGTGAACAGATTACATTACCATCGGCGTCGGTCTTCTTCTTAAGATCCATTTATTTTCAATGGCTTGCCGATCATCGAACAAGTCAACCAGAATCCATACTTTGTTCTCATACATGGATCCCATCTCAAGATTTCATGGCTTCCAGCCATTTTGCTGAATCTGGGCTCACCATCGCTTCTTCATAGTTTGTAGGTTCGCCATGGTCTAGTAACATGACTTCGAATAGGATTACCGTACCACTCTGGTGCGTATTTTACTCTGGTTGACCTCTGATTCAGTAGACAACGATCTGAAGTTTCATGATCATCATCATTAGTTTCCTCACTAATTGGTGTAGTTGTCACGGGAACCATTTCTTGTGATGAACTACTTTCAATAAGGGGCAGAATCTGATTATCTCATCAAGTTCTACTTTCCTCCTCACTTCTTTCGAGAGAAACTCCTTCTCTAGAAAGGATCCAATTGCGAAAATCTTGCCTTGGATCTGTGATAGAAGGTGTACCCAACAGTCTCCTTTGGGTATCCTATGAAGACACATTTTTCCGATTTGGGTTCAAGCTTATCTGGTTGAAGTTTCTTCATAAACGCCATCCACCCCAAACTTTAGAAAGCGACAACTTTGGTTTCTTGCCAAACCATAGTTCATAAGGCGTCGTCTCAGCAGTTTTGATGGTGTCCTATTTAGCGTGAATCGGCCGTCTCTAAAGCATAACCCCAAAAGCGATAGCGGTAAATCGGAAATAGACATCATAGATCGCACCATATCTAGTAAAATGCGATTCTGACGTTCGGACACACCATTTCTCTGTGGTGTTCGGGTGGCGTGAGTCTGAAACTATTCCACATTGTTTCAAATGTAAACCAAACTCGTAACTCAAATATTCTCCTCCACGATCAGATCGTAGAAACTTTATTTTCTTGTTACGATGATTTTCCACTTCACTCTGAAATTCTTTGAACTTTTCAAATGTTTCAGATTTGTGTTTCATTAAGTAGATATACCCATATCTGCTCAAATCATCTGTGAAGGTGAGAAAATAACGATACCCTTGGCGAGCCTCAACATTCATTGGACCACAAACATCGGTATGTATGATTTCCAATAAATCAGTTGCTTTCGCTCCATAGTTAGGAGAAGCGGCGTTTTAGTCATCTTGCCCATGAGGCACGGTTCATAAGTACCAAGTGATTCATAATCAAGTGATTCGAAAGTCCATCGGTATGGAGTTTCTTCATCGTTTTACACCGATATGACCTAAGCGGCGATTACCACAAATAAGTTACTATCATTATCAACTCTGCATCTTTTGGCTTCAACATTATGAATATGTGTATCACTCTATCGAGATTCAACAAGAATAGACCATTCTTCAAGGTGCATGACCATAAAAGATATTACTCATATAAATAGAACAACCATTATTCTCTGATTTAAATGAATAACCGTCTACGCATTAAACAAGATCCAGATATAATGTTCATGCTCAGCGGCGGCACCAAATAACAATTATTTAGGTCTAAAACTAATCCGAAGGTAGATGTAGAGGTAGCGTGCCGATAGCGATCACATCGACTTTGGAACCATTTCCACGCGCATCGTCACCTCGTCCTTTGCGATTCTTTCGCAATTCCGTAGTTCTGTTTGAGTTGCAAATATTAGCAGAACCGTATCAAATACCAGGTACTACTCGAGCTCTAGTAAGGTACACATCAATAACATGTATATCACATATACCTTTGATCACCTTGCCATCCTTCTTATCCGCCAAATACTTGGGGCAGTTCCGCTTCGGTGTCGGTTTGCTTGCAGTAAAACACTCGATTTCAGGCTTAGGTCCAGACTTGGGTTTCTTCTCTTGATGACAACTTTCTTCTGTTCTTTTTGATTTCCTTCTTCTTCCTTTGCCCTTTTCTTGAAACTAGTGGTCTTGTTGACCATCAACACTTGATGCTCTTTCTTGATTTCTACCTCCAGCTTTTAGCATTCGAAAGAGCTCAGGAATTGTCTTAGTCATCCTTGCATATTATAGTTCATCACGAAGCTCTTGTAGCTTGGTGGCGGTGATTGAGAATTCTGTCGACACTATCATCCGGAAGATTAACTCCCAGGCTGAATTAAGTGATTGTTATACCCGGACATTTTGAGTATGTGCTCACTTGTGAACTATTCTCCTCCATCTTGCAGCTATAGAACTTATTGGAACTTCATATCTCTCAATCCGGGCATTTGCTTGAAATATTAACTTCAACTCTGGAACATCTCATATGCTCCATGAGCGTTCAAAGCGTCGTTGAAGACCGGTTCTAAGCCGTAAAGCATGGCTGCTGAACTATAGAGTAGTCATCAGCTTTGCTTTGCGGACGTTCACAACACGGCTCGGCTCTCTGCGAGCCTGCACACCCGGCGGTGCTTCGGGGCGTAATTTTACGTGCGAGCAATGAGGATAATCCTCAAATTCTGGACCCATCCGTGTAATTACTACCATCATCTTTCAACTTTGCTTTCTCAAGGGCATTAAAATTCAGCGGAACAACGTACGAGCCATCTATCTGATAAACATAGACAAGCAAAATACTATCGGTACTAAGTTCATGATAAATTTAAGTTCAATTAATCATATTAAAAACTCCCTTAGCAGAGACATCTCTCTAGTCATCTAAGTGATCACGTGATCAAATCAACTAAACCATGTCCGATCATCCGTGAGATGGAGTAGTTTCAATGGTGAACATCACTATGTTGATCATATCTACTATATGATTCACGTTCGACCTTTCGGTCTCTCGTGTTCGAGGCCATATCTGTATATGCTAGGCTCGTCAAGTTTAACTTTGAGTATTCCGTGTGCAAGCTGTTTTGCACCGTTGTAGATGAGCGTAGAGCCTATCACCCGATCATCACGTGGTGTCTCGGCACGAAGAACTTTCCATAGCGGTGCATACTCGGGAGAACACTTCTTGATAATTTTAGTGAGAGATCATCTTATAATGCTACCGTCAATCAAAGCAAGATAAGATGCATAAGGATAAACATCACATGCAATCAATATAAGTGATATGATATGGTCATCATCATCTTGTGCTTGTGATCTCCATCTCGAGCTGCACCGTCATGATCACCATCGTCACGGTGCGACACCTTGATCTCCATCGTAGCATCGTTGTCGTCTAGCCAACTATTGCTTCTCGACTATCGCTACTCCTTAGTGATAAAGTAAAGCAATTACATGGCGTTGCATTTCATACAATAAGCGACAACCATATGGCTCCTGCGGTTGCCGATAACTTCGGTTACAAAACATGATCATCTCATACAATAAAATATAGCATCACGTCTTGACCATATCACATCACAACATGCCCTGCAAAAACAAGTTAGGCGTCCTCTACTTTGTTGTTGCAAGTTTTACGTGGCTGCTCGGGCTGAGCAAGAACCGTTCTTACCTCGCATCAAAACCCAGCGATAGTTCCGTCAAATAGACTCCGTTTAACCTTCTCAAGGACGGGCGTATGCACTCGATTCAACTAAAGTGAGAGGCGGACACCGCCGGTCACCTTTAAGCAACGAGTGCTGGGCGGTGAAACCAGTCTCGCGTAAGCGTCTGGCGTAATGTCGGTCGGGCGCTTCATCTCACAATACCGCTGAACCAAAGTATGACATGCTGGTGGTAGTATGACTTGTATAGCCCACAACTCACTTGTGTTCTACTCGTGCATATGACATCAGCGCATAAAACCAGGCTCGGATGCCCTGTTGGGAGCGTAGTAATTTCAAAAATTTTCCTCACGATCACGCAAGACCATGGTGATGGCATAGCGAGAGGAAGATGTCAAATCGTCCCGTACCCTCGTGAACCCAGCGAGGCGTTATAACAGCGGTTGATGTAGTCGTGCGTCTTCACGATCCGACCGATCAAGCACGAGCGTCGGCACCTCCGAGTTACGCACGTTCAGCTCGATGGCGATCCCGGACTCGATCCAGCAAAGTGTGGGGATGAGTTCCGTCGACCTGACGGCGTGGTAGCGATGTTGATGCTCCACCGGCGCAGCGGGGCTTCGCCTAAGCTCGCGACGATATGACTTCTCCGGCGCGAGGGCTTCGCCTAAGCTCATGACGACGATATGACGAAGTGGAATATGGTGGAAGGGGCACCGCACACAGCTAAGAAAGATCCGTGATCAACTTGTGTGTCATGGGGTGCCCCATATATATAAAGGAGACAAGGGTGCGTGGCGGCCCTGGGAGGCGCGCTGGAGGTCCTACTCCCAGGGTGGACTCCCCCCTCTCCTAGTTGGAGTAGGATTGGAGGAGGGAGAGGGAAGCGCCGCCCCCTCTCCTGTCCTATTCGGACTAGAGGGGAGGCGCGCAGCCCACTGGCTGCCCTCTCCTCTTCTCCCTTGTGGCCATGAAGGCCCCACCCGAAAGTTCCGGTAACCCCGGTGTTCCATAACTTCAGATTTCACTCGGAACCCTCCGAAGTCAAACATAGGCTTCAATATATCAATCTTTATGTCTCGACCATTTGAGACTCCTCGTCATCAGTCGTGATCACATCAGGGACTCGAACAACCGGTGCATCAATACTTATAAACTCATAATGAGCTGTCATCGAAGCGTTAGCGTGCGGACCCTACGGGTTCGAGAACTATGTAGACATGACCTAGAACCATTCTCGGTCAATAACCAATAGCGGAACCTGGATGCCCATATTGGTTCCTACATATTCTCTGAAGATCTTTATCGGTCAAACCGCATAACGACATCGTTGTTCCCTTTGTCATCGGTATGTTACTTACGAGATTCGATCGTCGGTATCAATACCTAGTTCAATCTCGTTACGGTAAGTCTCTTTACTCGTTCGTAATACATCATCTCACAACTAACTCATTAGTTGTAATGCTTACAAGGCTTAAGTGATGTGTATTACGAGAAGGCCTAGAATACCTCTCCGACAATCGGAGTGACAAAACCTAATCTCAAAATCGCCAACCCAACAAGTACCTTTGGAACACTGTAGTACTCCTTTATAATCACCCGATTCGTTGTGGCGTTTGGTAGTACCAAAGTGTTCCTCCGAGGTAAGGGGGTTGCATAATCTCATAGTTATAGGAACATGTATGGGTCATGAAGAAAGCATTAACATACTAAGCGATCAAGTGTTAAGCTAACGGAATGGGTCATGTCAATCAGATCATTCAACTAATGATGTGACCTTGTTAATCAAATAACAACTCCTTGTTCATGGTTAGGAAACATAACCATCTTTGATTAACAAGCTAGTCAATAGAGGCATACTAGTGACATCTTGTTTGTCTATATATTCACACATGTATTATGTTTCCGGTTAATACAATTCTAGCATGAATAATAAACATTTATCATGATATAAGAAATAAATAATAACTTTATTATTGCCTCTAGGGCATATTTCCTTCATTACTCATATAAATAGAACAACCATTATTCTCGATTTAAATGAATAACGTCTGCATCAAACAAGATCCAGGATATAATGTTCATGCTCCATCCGGCACCAAATAACAATTATTTAGGTCTAAAACTAATCCGAAGGTAGATGTAGAGGTAGCGTGCCGACCGCGATCACATTGACTTTGGAACCGTTTCCCCAGCGCATCGTCACCTCGTCCTTTGCCGGTTCTCGCCTATTCCGTAGTCCTGACTTGGTTGCAAATATTAGAACCGATTATCAAATACCAGTGCTACTCGAGCTCTAGTAAGGTACACATCAATAACATGTAATCACATATACCTTTGTTCACCTTGCCATCCTTCTTATCCTGAAATACTTGGGGAGTTCCGCTTCCGTTATCGGTCATTGCGGTAAAAACACTCAGTTCGAGCAGGTCGACTTGGGTTTCTTCTCTTGGAGCAACTTTCTTCGTTCTTTTGAAGTTTCCTTCTTCTTCCTTTGCCCTTTTCTTGAAACTAGTGGTCTTGTTGCCATCAACACTTGATGCTCTTTCTTGATTTCTACCTCCATGGCTTTTAGCATTGCGAAGAGCTCGGTTGTCTTATCATCCCTTGCATATTATAGTTCATCACGAAGCTCTTGTAGCTTGGTGGCGTGATTGAGAATTCATCAGACACTATCATCGGAAGATTAACTCCCGGTGAATTAAGTGATTATTATACCGGACATTTTGAGTATGTGCTCCTGGAACTATTCTCCTCCATCTTGCGGCTATAGAACTTATTGGAGACTTCATATCTCTCAATCGGGCATTTGCTTGAAATATTAACTTCAACTCGGAACATCTCATATGCTCCATGCGTTCAAAACGTCGTTGAAGACCGGTTCTAAGGTAAAGCATGCTGCTTGAACTATAGAGTAGTCATCGACTTTGCTCGCGCGTTCACAACCTGGCGTTGCTTCTGCGAGCCGGCACCAGCGGTGCTTCCGGGACATAATTCTTACGTACAATGAGGATAATCCTCAATTACGGACCATGTAATTGCTACCATCATCTTTCAACTTTGCTTTCTCAAGGAGCATTAAAATTCAACGGAACAACGCGAGCCATCTATCTCATAAACATGACAAGCAAAATACTATCGGTACTAAGTTCATGATAAATTTAAGTTCAATTAATCATATTAAAAAACTCCCTTAAGCAATTCTCTAGTCATCTAATGTTAGATCCAAATCAACTAAACCATAACCGATCATCCGTGAGATGGAGTAGTTTCAATGGTGAACATCACTATGTTGATCATATCTACTATATGATTCACGCTTTCGACCTTCGGTCTCCGTGTTAGGCCATATCCATATCGGAAACATTTAATATTTGGGGTCAAAAGGGCACCCGTTTAAGGAGTGGCTTATAACCATCACATGGAACCATTAATTTTAAGGGTCATCT
>JAHIAM010019789.1:0-10925 GCA_021605205.1 Aegilops longissima
GATCTAAACAAGCAAGATGAAAATGGTCTTGTGGTGAGGAAAAACCCGACTAGTAGCTCAAGGCTACCGAGGTTGAAGGAATTGATTTGATGAAACTTTTACTGTTGCTAGACTTGAGTCTATTACATATTACTAGCCTATGCTAACCATCACAATATCACTTTATATCAAATGGATGTGAAAAGTGCATTCCTCAATGGTAAGCTTGAGGAAGAAGTATATGTTGCTCAACCCCAGGTTTGAAGATCCAAGAATCGACAAAGTCTTGAGACTAAATAAGGCCCTCTATGGCCTCAAGCAAGCCCCTCGGGCGTGGTATGATACATTGAAGGAATTCTTCGTGAAGAATGGCTTCACCCGGTTCACTCGACCCTACTCTCTTTACTAAATCATATGATGGTGAATTGTTTGTGTGCCAAATATATGTTGATGATATTATCTTTGGCTGTCTTGACCAGCGTTATAGTGATGAATTTGCCTATATGATGAGTGAAGAATATCAAATGTCTATGATGGGAGAGTTGAAATTCTTCTTAGGTCTTCAAATTAAATCAACAACACAATGGCATATTCATATCTCGGAGAAATACCTCAAAGATGTCACGAAGAAATTCGGCATGCAAGATTGCAAAGGCGTCAAAATTCCTATGCCCACAAATGGCCATCTATGCCTTGATGAAAATGGTATTGACTTGATCACAAGGTATACCGCTCCATGATTGGTTCTTTATTGTACTTATGTGCATCTAGGCCAGATATAATGCTTAGTGTTTGCATGTGTGCCCGATTTCAAGCTACACCAAGAATCACACCATAAGGCTGTGAAGCATATTCTTGATATCTAGCTCACACACCAACACTAGGATTATGGTATCCCAAGGGCTCTACTTTTGATCTCATTGGATATTCGACTCGACTATCTTTGGTGATCGTGTGGACCGCAAGTCAACTCGGTACTTGTCATTTCCTCGGACGATCTTTGGTCATTGGTCCTCGAAGAAAGCGACTGCGTATCCTTTGTCCCTTCGGCTGAATACATTGCTCTGGCTCGTGTTGTGCTCAATTACTATGGATGAAACAAACCCTCAAGGACTATGGCATCAACGTGAAGAATGTGCCTCTCTCTTGACAATGAGAGTGCCATCAAGATTGCTCACAACCAGTTCAGCTTTCGAAGACAAAGCATATTCAAATTCATCATCATTTTCTTCGTGATCATGTGTTGAAGGCAACATCTCCATCGAGCATGTGGCGAAGAACAGCTAGCTGATATCTTCACTAAGCCCTTGGATGAGAAGAGATTTAGCAAGTTGCGGTGTGAGCTAAATATCTTAGAATCTTGAGCGTTCTCTGAAAAGGCACACATCCTAACACTTATGCAAAATTGATGACTTAGATGTGCAACACATGAAAAGCGTTTTCTTCAATCCATGAAGAATAACACTCTAAGTGTGAAGAAATTAATGAAGAATTTGATTCTCGAGAACCCTCGACAATTATGGCGGTGTCAAATCATCATTCTTATCTGATTGGTCACGCCACCACCAAAGTTGAAAATCTTCAATTTGAGTTTTCCTCAGTTTTGAAATTCTTGAGTTTTCAAATTCTTCAACTTTGCAAAATCTTCCTTTTTTCCGTCGTCTTTCTTCATTGGCTATATATATATATGGTTTATGTCCTCTCTGCATTCACTTATGGCTATTTCTTCAAGTCGCTTTTTCGCTAAGTGAATGTGATGGACCCTTCCCCTCTATGCTATACTCAACCCAATCCATTCACAAATTCTTCAATGCGTTCTACTTTGAAACTTCGTTCAAATTCTTCCTTTGTGTCCTTAACAATTGAAGAAATTGCGACGGAACTTTAAAAGCAAACTTATCAAACTTTGCTTTTACCGCTCAAACCGTTCCGCATCCACGATGCATTACTTTATTCACCCGATCGTTAACGATCTCCACTACAGTCGTGGGTGACACACGTCGTGAAAAGGAAGCGGTCGAACGTTAGTCCTAAATCTTGGACGAGCCGTTTTCACCGTGGCTATAAATACCTCTCTCTCCTTCCTCACTCTTTTACTCCGCTCGATCTCTCTCCCTCGAGCTCCTCAAAACCCTAAGCGCCGCTTCTCCATAAATGCGGTGAGGAAAAGCTTCCTTGCCTTGACCTCTTCGCCCGGCGATACTTGCCGACCGTGGAATTTCTTCACTCCGCCCGTCGCGTAGCTGATTTCCTCTGCCAAGTTAGGCGGAGAAGATCTGAGCAGACGAACTTCTAAACTGTTCATCTCGGTTAGTGTTCTTCACTTGATAAATTAAAGTTACTTTTATTTACTGCTTTGATTCTCAAATTTTCTTCAAATTCTTCAAAGGTGTTTATTCTTCAAATTCTTCCACATATGAACACCTCAAATCTCTTGACTCATTTCTCTAAGCTATGATTTTCTTCAAGATTCCTCAATTGTGTGGATCTTGATCTATACAACTCGGAACCTAAGATAAAGCGCTTATTGAAATTCTTCAAGGCTCATCTGGTCAAAATCCTCAAACCTGTTCCTTTTGAAAAACCCTCACGAGAAGCATATGACCTCTTCAAATTCCTCGCACCTATACTCTGTTCACGGTACAAATGTACTGCTGAATCCCTAGGTTCTCATCAACTTAACTCATTTGCAGCATTCCTCGAAGAAAAACTGCACACTTCTTGAGAAATTCAATTGTTCAATTTCCTCACGAAGAAAATGGCAGATGGTAAGCCTGAAGGAGGAAAGAAACCGAGGTCATGACAGCATTGAAATCCACGAGAAATATATCTTGACTATTGCACAGGATGAGGAAAGCAAAAATCACGCAAAGGTGCGCATTCAGAAAATTGAGCGGAGATGGGCACGGGAATGGAAGGAATAGCTATGTTACACCTAAGTACATGAAGAAATTAGCGTTAAATCCTCCATGCCCGAGCTCCTTTGGCACCGGGCCAAATAGCTGATCCCTAGCGTCAAAGCGGTGAGGACTTTCACGATGAATGGGCTAAGCGCCAAGCAAAGTTGGCTAAGCAAGCCAAGGGCGGTGAAGAAATTCAATGAATTCTGCGCTGCTGCTTTGGGGGTCTCGGCCAAGCCGAGAAATCGATGCAAAAATGCGCAAATAAGCCAAGTGCTTCTTCATAATTGCCCTCACGGCCAAGTTCCTCAACAGCTCCCTCAAGGCAAATTCCTCGGACAAATTCCTCCCCTTTTAGTTCCATCAAAGTCCTCAATTCCGTCCAAACCTTGATTTCCGGTGCATCTAGCAACTTGTCAAAGGACTGCTGGTTTTCAATTGCCTCGGGCACCTCTGCAAATTCCTCGGTGCTTTCAATTCTTCATCGGCCCGGCCTTTGAAGACAAAGCTACAGGGGGGCGTGGTCCTCGGCCCGTCAAGGAAGAAACAACTTGTGTCCACGTGCCATCGATGATGAGGCATCGATGAAGAACTTGAAGAAATCATCGAGAACCGTCAAGCTAGAGCATAAGAGCCAAGGGAACAGCTGTGCCCGCTTTTGGACCGAAGAAAGTCCTCGATTTCATCGACCTTTGGCACTTGATCCCAATACCCCTTTGCATCTTCATTTGACACCTGGTCAAAGTCATTGTTGACTCACTTCATTCTTTGAAGAAAATGGAAGTTCGAAAGGCGAAGGAAATCAAGAAGGCTCAATACAAGAAGGAGGGTTTTGAAGAAAAATGTTGTCAAGATGACACTGAGGAACTTCTTCAAGCTCAAACTGAAATTCAGAACCTCGGCAAGAACTTTGACCGTACTATCTGATTGGCAAGTTGTCAAGACCAGTTAAATCAATCGGCGAAGAATCTCTAAGTGTTCTTTGCACATGCAACATGAAAATCCTCGAAAGGAAACCCTCAGCCTTGTGAAAAAATGCGGCTGGCTCCCTGCGAAGAAAATGCTGATTCAGGTGATGAAGAAATTCCAGCCAGAAAAAGCGCCGGGGCACCCACTAGTGGTGCGCTGAAAAAGCTCTCAAGATAGGGAAGCGCATCGGTTGCTCTTGAAAAACTCCCCAAATTCCTCGGCTGCTCCTGCACCAACTCCAACTCCTATTCTTCCATCTGCCGGATGTGAAAAAACCAAAGGCTTGGAAGAGCTGTTGAAGAAAGAAAAGCATCCTTTCGTCAGATTCTTGATTGGAAAAAAAGAAGCCAACCCCAACCTTCGGAATTTTTGGAGAAAAAACCCGGATGATGGCATTCAATTTCCTCCTCCTTCAAAAATTGGTTTTGGAGAAAATTAATGGAAGTTGCCCCAACCCGGATTCCCATGAAGAACCATAAATTCCTCAAATTGGTCGAGGAAAATTGAAAATGAAAATTGGAATTGGAATTGCCCCAACCCGGTAATTCCCAATAGAATTTGGGAAAATTCCTCCCAAATGGTTTCCCCTTAAAATTTAAAATGAAATTTGTGGATATTGGAAATCAACCCGAATCAATGTGATTTGGGAAAATTCCAACATCCCAATAACTCTTTCCAAAATTCAACCCAAGTTGAGGATCAAGAAATTCCCAAATTGAAGAACACCAACTTCTTGTTCCGGGGTGGTGAAGAACTCATTGACACCCCTCCAAAACGGAAGAATCCGTTCTCGACCAAACAAAAGTTCAAGGCTAAGGTTTCTTTCTTTGAGCATGTGTTCTTCCGAATATAATCCTTATGATTTCTGCTCGGATTAGGAAGGGCGCTTACGGACTGCCGGTCAAGCCCTTCTATTCCTCGGTGCTTTTCAACAAGGACAAAATCTTGATCATGCTCATATTCCTCATGTGGATATGGAGTATTTGCCGGGCTTTGAGCCCGTTCTAAGTGTTCTTCCACGATGGGTCTTCTCAACTTTTGCGATATATGTGATTGGAATGAAGAGCTAATTCTTGATTCTATGCAACCTGCACATCACCGGAATCTGAAGATGTGACTTCATGGGTCTTAGATTGGATGACCAAAACACCCACTACAAGGCACCGGCAAGTGAATTGCCCGTGCCCTTCCCTCGATCCTCCGGTTGGCGGTGCCGTCGCATCTATGAAAAAAGGAACTTTCAAATCACTATATAAGTCTTTGATGAAGCCTTTAAACCAAGGCAAGCTCAGGACCAAATTCCTCGTCAAGGTTGTTATATGGCCCGAACAGTCTATCGAATTTTGCGAAGACTATGAGTCCTATCAAGGGCCACGACTTCGAATGATGAAGAAGGTCGTTGGCATCATGAAGAATATGCTTTTCAACATCATCCATGGCGTTCCGTCAATTTCCATGATTTCTTCATGAGGACTCGGCTAACATTGCCATGTCACCTTTTGAGCTGAAGCCTTATCGCCTTGGATTATGAGATTCATCGGTCAAGATCTTCAACTGAATTACAAAGGTGACACTTTGAACCACGCAGCTACCTTTGGTTGAAGTCCTCAAGCGGCAAATTGCCTCGGTGATGACAAGGGAAGGCTCTTTGCTGTGATAGATGAAAGGCATTGTCCATTGGATGGACAGTTTAAAAAGCACCATCCTACTCCACCAAATGACCGGGCAAATACCTCGGTTAAGCAAAATCCTCAAGGAACTGCACCGAGGTGATGACTAATCGTGAGTTACTCCTCGGTTGTGGCCCCCCAAGACCGGAGCTTGGTTGCCTTCCAGGGGTTTCGAGTTTTGTCGTGTGGTTTGTTTGTTTTTGCATTGCATCATGTCATCTCTTGCATTGCATCATGTCATCATGCCATCATATCATTAATTTTGCAACTCTTCTAAATAAATTGTTGGATTTCTCGATCCATTTAAATCGAGGATTCACATGGTGACTTCTCTTTATAAATATCCTCCCAATATTAGGGAGCTATATAAAATATTCCTCGTTTTGGAATCATCATAACCCACTTATAATAAATCCCAATGCCTTGTTATCTCAATTCTTGGCGTCCAACTCTACCCATAAATCTTTTTGTCATTTCGGAGTTCCCAAAAATCCTCGGGCCATTTTGTTAAATTCCTCATATTTTTGTGAGTCGGAAAATTATCCCATGTCCAACTTCTTCCTCTAACCTCTCTTTCTTTTCTTTCTTAATCTTGTTTCTTTCTTTTCTCTTTTCTTTTTTTTTTAAAGAGGAGCTAGGCCCAAGGGCCCTTTCCTCCTCCACCCGGGCCCCACCTCCTTGAGGCCCATGGCCCGGCCGGCCCCCCTCTAACCCTAGGCGCCCGGGACCCCATCTCCCCTCGTCCTCCTCAAGCGCCGCTCCTGCCCCGATCCCCGTCCTCCCCATCGCTCCCGATTCCCGATCCCCATTCTCCCTCTCCTCCACCTCCCCCTTCCTTCTCCCGCTGCCGCCCGGGTGAGTTCGCCCCGAGGGTCTCCTCCCCTTCTCTTCTCCTCCATGGGGCCCCCTTCTCGGCGCCCGTGCCCGGCCCCATCTCCTTTCCCCATGACCCGTGCCCTGCCGGCCGCCCGGCCTCCATGCGTCTGGCCGGGACCTTCCCCTCCGTCCGTGTCGCCTCCCCCATGGCCCTTGCCCGGATCTCCTCCGCCCGTCGGCGCCGCCTCCCTTCCCCTCGACCCCATCTCCCTCGCTCTCCCCTCGCCGCCCGGAACTCCATGCCCCCGTCGCCCCTGCGCCCGACCTCCTCCTCGTCGCCATGGTGCAGCTCCTCTTGACCTCGCCCCCCTCGCCAAGTCCGGCCCCCGTGCCCTCGATCCCGTTGCCCCTCCGGCCGGCGGTCCGGGCCGCCCGCTTCGTCCGCCCCCCGGGATGGATCCGGCGTCCTGCGGCCTCCGGTCCCTCCTCGCGCCTCCACCTTCCCGTCGGGGCCAGCGGATTTTCGCCAAGTACCAGGTCAGCGAGGATGTTGGTTCCGTCAAGTTCGACTACGGTGGATGCACCAAGTACCACGGCGTCTTTGGGAGACCCGTTTTCGTCAAGTTCAACTACGAATCGGACAAGTACCCCTACGCGAAAGGCGCCAAGTCCGTTCGGGTTCTTCAAAATACCGCTACCGTCGATCCGAACATCTTAAGGCGTGATCCACTAAATCGACCCCGAAGACCCGTGGACCCCGAACATCCCGGGACTTGAACAACTACTTCCGATGGCCGAGTGTACCACTACCATCGAGCGTGAACAACGACTTCCTCTACCGTCGCCGTGCCACTACTTTCGGCGATCATCGCGAGCACCTTCCCCTACTTCCCTCGGCGAGTGAGCGTCTACTTCCCTTTCTGAAACTTCGCCCGTCCTTTCTCGCGGAGGTATAACCCGTGATGACCGGCCGTGATCGAATCATCCTTCGATGCCCCTCTTTTGCCTTGCCAGTTTGGGAACCGGAATCGGGATCACCCACCATCTTGCATGACTAGCTTCCGTCCGCTTTCCTTTGTCCGATATCTCAATCGAGTTATCGGAACCGATATATTGCCGTGGCATCATTTTGGATTCGTTGCCGTGGCACCTTTCTTCCCCCGGTGACATAATGCTTCATATCATGCCCATGTCAGCGTTTTCATAAAATTGCATAAACTTGCCTTGTCATCCCATCATGATAACAACAATTAAAATGTTTAAAATTGTTGTTTGCATTAATATGCTAATATGCCATGCTAAAATGATTTTTTCATAACTAAATAACCGTAGCTCGGTTTTAAATAAATTATATATGTAAATGGGGTGGAAAAATGCCTAGTTTAACATGGTAGCATTACTTTGCATGTTTAACAACTCTAAAATATGCTTTAGGTCAGATCTGTACGAATCCATAATTTGCATATGGGGATTTTTCCGGAATTGTTGCGTTGTTTCGGTCATTTAAACTTGCCTAGATAGGTAGTTTCATTTGCTTCACCTCTTGCCATGTTTAACAACATTTAATATTGTTGAGTACCTAATCGGGGGAACTAAATAATTGTTGTTGTTTTGTCAATATGCAACCCGTTGCATATTGAGCTCCAACTTTGTTTTTGTCATATTTGCCATCCCATTTAAACGGGACATGCATCATACTTGCTTTGCATCATGCCATGTTTGTGCTTTTTTATTTTCTTCTTTCCGGTTTGCTTCTCTCGTTAACGGTTCCGTTCGGAGTTGTGAGATTCATTCGACTTTCCGTTTGTCTTCTTCATGGACTCGTTCTTCTTCCTTGCGGGATTTCAGGGCAAGATGACCATACCCTCGAAATCACTTCTATCTTTGCTTGCTAGTTTTGCTCTTTCTACCTACCTGATGCCTACCACCTTTTGCCTTATATTGCCTTGTCCCTTAACCATCCTTTCCTAGCAAACCGTTGTTTGGCTATGTTATCGCTTTGCTCAGCCCTCTTATAGCGTTGTTGGTTGCGGTGAAGATGAAGTTTGTTCCTTGTTGGAACATGGAGATGTTGTTCCTTGTTGGAACATGTTTACTTGTTGGGATATCACAATATATCTTATTTAATTAATGCATCTATACACTTGGTAAAGGGTGGAAGGCTCGGCCTTATGCACGGTGTTTTGTTCCCTCTTGCCGCCTAGTTTCCGTCATATCGGTATTATGTTCCCGGATTTTTGCGTCCCCTTGCGGTCGGGAATTTATGGACCCCCTTGACATTCGCTTTGAATAAGACTTTTCCAAAGGCCCAACATTGGTTTTACCATTTGCCTCACCTATGCCCTTTTCCCTTGGGTTTGGGCAGGGTCATCTTTATTTGGGGGGTTCTCCTTTGTGGTCCAAACGGCCAAACCCCGGCAAAGGGTTTATAACCGCGCTGCTCATCCGTGTGCCAGACCAAGTGCGGGTCTACTCGGTTTGTTTTTGGCAAGGGGCTTTGGTCTTGTTTTATTCTTTGTCGAAATGTCTTGTGGCAGGGATTCGAGGGGTCGGGTCTTTCAGGGAGAAGGAATATCCCGTTGATCGCGAGAGCTTATCATGGGCTAAGTTGGGACACCCTGCGGGTTTGAACTTTGAAACCGTGCCGCGGTTTGTGGCGGATGGGAATTTGTTAATGTCGGTTGTAGAAAACCAAGTTAATCTTAATTAAAATACACCAACCAATGTGGTCTCTTCTTGGTCGGGAAGTGAACCGATTTAAGTTATTTTGATTTGGGATCACTTCTTGATCATGGTTATTTTGCCCCGACCTTTTCCCTTTTATCCTCAGCTCCCCTCACTACCTTGCCCTACCTTTAAGCTTAAATAGTCTTGATCTGGGGTGTGAGATTCTGAGTCCCGTGACTCCGATACTTCAAAACCAGTTTGCGGTGCCGATAAATGCGGTGGTGAGCTCAAGGAGGAGCTCGATGAAGATCTTGTTCATTGTGTTTGTTTGTTTGAGTTGATTCGGTCCAATTGGGCGATGGGAATTAAAGTCTTCTTTTATTTTTGGGGACCTTGATTTTATCTGTATGATGTAATTGTTTTACTCATGTATTGTGTGAAGTGGCGATTGTAAGCCAACTTGTATCTTTTTTTATTATTACATGGGTTGTGTGAAGATTACCTCACTTGCGACATTGCTTTCAATGCGGTTATGCCTCTAAGTCGTTAGCCGACCGTGGGAGATATAAGCGCTATCGAGGCGTTCAAGTTGGTGTCGAGCCTTCCCGACTTAGAGCCCCCTACTTGATTGTTTCTTTGGCGTTGTTGAGTCTAGAGCGGAAAATGTTTTGAGTCTTAGGATTATATATATCGGAGTAGGATTCTTTTTACTCCTCGGTCCTTAAATCGCTCGGTGAGGTATCTGGCGTGAGTTTTGACTCTTCTCTCCTCAAATTTCACTAAATTTTTTAGGATCACGTGGGTATCTTGGAATCGTTCCGATGGTTTTGTGGCGAGAACATTGTTCTTGGTGCCTCGACATTTAGGGGTTGTGGCGGTGTCCGGGGAGTTGAGCTCCAGGTGTTGTCGTCACAATTTTATCGTTCGATTCTGGAATACGAGTTTTGCCGACATGAAATCTCTTTTGTGCGATTGTTGGTGAGATAACCTGATAGCCCGATCTTGTGGCGAGTCGAGGAATATTGCCATGACTTGTATAACGGATGTTTTTGAAGGTCGAGTACCACGATTTCGAAGGTTTCTTGGTTATGTGTTGTGGATGGATACAATTGGATCTAGGTATTGTTAGTTTGGGTGATATATTTTGTGTCCCTGTATCCCCAACACCAGATTGCATAACCAGAAAGTTTAGGGAGTTTATAGGTGAAATTCAAGTAGCTCCTAGAATATCTTTCCGACGGATGCATGATATGGGATTGGGTAAATCTCTATCATATGTATTTGTTCGGCTTATTCTTGAAGCCAATCCTTTGTTTTTGTTCCGTTTTGTGGTATTCAAGTTGCTTCAATGTCAAGTGTTGATTCCATACCTTCCTAAATGGTGTTCTCATATTGCTATGTGAATACTAATCTTTCTTGATCACTGAGCTTGTCATGTTAATTCTTTTCCAACCGTCGTGCTTCTCTTCAAGTGGATCCGATCATTCCAACATTCAAGATCAATTCTAAGCTTTTCTCAGCGATTGTTCGTTTCATCCGACCCAAGTTGTTTTGATTTCCGCCCTCCTCCTTTTTCTTCAAGGACTCAGATTTCTTAATCAAGTATCCATTTTATTGAGTGAAGTTTCTTCATTCTTTTCCTTTAATGTTTTATCGGTGATTTCTCATGAAGGCGCTAAGGAAGCTTTACCTTATCTTTGTTCCATTTTAATTTTCTTCTCCGGTGGGTTTAGTTCAAGTTTTGGTGTTGATCATAATTCCTTCCTCGTTTCAAATGTTTTCTCATGCGGTGCACCTCATATTTTTCACTTCTGTTATTCATTTGTTAGGAGTGTTGAAGATATCTCGGAAGATTCTAGTTTCCATTCTCAATTCCTCAAGTTCTTTTGAGGATGTTATCTCATTCAAGCCATTTAATTCTAGG
>JAHIAM010019792.1:0-34856 GCA_021605205.1 Aegilops longissima
GTTTCTATATTGTGTTAGCTAGCTAATTAATAGAGAAGTGTCCTCTCTTTTGTCCGGTGGCGAGTCGGCCTTCGTACTATACATCTGATAGAGGACTAGCTAGACACGCTAGCTAGCTAGTAAGCAAGCGAAGAAGCAGAAGATCGTCATGAACATATATGCATACTGAGAGGAAGTGATGATATCGACCACCTCTCCTTCTCCAGAGATTGGTGAACAACAAGTTCTAAATATATCTATCCAGAGCACTCTAGGCTACATATATACAATAATTATCTTTTACAAAATAATATCCTAACATATCTGGACGCGTGGTCCATAGTATTCTCCGTCTTGACGATCACGTGGTCAAGAAAGAATGCCGTAATTCCTCTGAATTGCTCATGCGATCTTGAAAGTCGTTATATCGACTAGAGGGGGTGAATAGGCGATTTTATGAATTCTTCAGAGGAATTTGCGGTGAGGAAATTCCTTAGCGAAAAATACTTGCGGAATAAGTACTCGAGTAAGCATAACAGTTACAAGCATTGTCATCATGATGAAATGAAGACAATCACGAATGAAGCGTAATCACGAGATAACACAAGATGAAGAAAACAAGCAGTGAAGAAATTGAGCGAGGAAATTGAGAAAGTCTTGATCAGAATCTTCAAACCGAGATATGAACAAACACTCAACACGTAATGAGGAAATGAAAGGGTTGAGGAAATAGAACCAGTTAGGTTGGTGAAGACAATGATTTGGTAGACCGGTTCCAAGCGATGTCTCCGATTATGCGTCTGGTTGGAAATGGTGAGTATTTAAACTTCGAGGACACCAGTCCGGACACCCGATCCTTGAGCACGCAGACTCGGGACACCAGAATCCTCACCGTATTCTCCTTGAACTAAGGTCACCACAGACCTCGTCCAATCACTCGTGGTAAGTCTTGGTGACTTCCAAACCTTCACAGACTTGGTCACTCGGCGATCCACAATTCCTCTTGGATGCTCTAGACAAGTGGCCTAACTTCGTCTTGGAAGAAACACAGATCTTCAAAGGTAACAAGCGTCGGATCCGCGAGGATCAATTTCTTGATGATGCTCAATCACTTTGGGTTTGTTAGAGGTTTGGTTTTGGGTTTTCCTCACTTGATGATTTTCGCTCAAAGTCCTCGAGAGGATGGGTTGCTCTCAAATGACAAGTGTCAAATTCTCTCGAACGACCAACCAACTAGTGGTTGTAGAGGGCTGACTATTTATAGCCTAAGGGGCAGCCCGACATGATAAGACATAAATGCCCTTCAATGATATGACCGTTAGGTGGATAAGATATTTTGGGACAGGTGGTAGCTTGTGGCTTGACGGCAACGAGAAATTTGAATATCAAATTCCTCGGGGCTATCATATTCCTCCTTGTGGCAAGCGATCCGCTTTGGCGAATTCCTAACTCCTCGATCGAAACAAATTCCTCGTGACCGGAAAAGCTTAGTCTACATCCTTGAAGAAAGTAGTGGCAGCTGTATGAAATTTCAAAAGCTTCACTCGAAGGGTTTGGTAGGTGTAGGATTTTGAGTTGAGCATCAAATGGAAATTTTTCCTTAGTATTTCCTCGACCCCCTAACTAGCGATGCAGTGTTTCCTATGACTCAAGAAAGAAAATGAAACTACTGAAAACAAAAGTCTTCACACTTCATGTTCCTCAAATGAATACCAAGTCTTGAGGTCACACCAATTTCTTCACTTTCAAAGTCTTGAGAGAAGTCTCGGAATATCAAAGTCTTGGATGAAGAACTTCATTTTTGAGAATTAGAACTTTCCTGTAAATATCAAACTCCTCATAGACTTATAGACACATGTACACTCACAAGCGCATTAGTTACTTAACCTATAAGTCTTCAATACACCAAAATCACTAAGGGCACTAGATGCACTTACAATCTCCCCCTTTTTGGTGATTGATGACAACATAGGTTAAGTTTTTCTTGAGGATAAACATATGAAGTGTAAATCACTGATAATGAGGAATTTGATTGCAAGATATAGAAGAACTCCCCACGAAGGTGTGCATAGTGAGAATTTGCTTTTGAGGCAATGCACATTTGAAGAAATGAATCATGGAGATCTCCCCTATATCTTGTAAATTTATACATGCATTTAACATATAATATGAAATTTGAAATGCATGATGAAATATGGTGCTTGATGTTATGCAATGTAATGCATCAAAATATCGAGCCAAATCGATTTGCTATGAAGATTTTCAAAAGAGCTCACGAGGATCGAGAACATAACTACTATAATCGAGCATAGAGCAAGAGCATAATGCATCAAAAGTATCAAAGCACCATCGGGTTTAAGATTACAACTTCGATCAATAAAGGTTTGGAAGAGCGAGTTGTAACTAATAGAAATAAAATACTATATATAGACAACTAGACCGGCGAAGACTAACTCAAATTTCTCCCCTTTGTCATCGAATGACCAAAAGGATCAGCGAGGACTAACGCTCTTGAAGAATCTCAAGTTGAAGCGGGCGCTTGACATTATCGGGGTTGTTTGTTGAAGTAGGACCAGCAGCGTATCTTCCAAATCTTCATTTTCATCGTTATGCGAGATGAAGAATAGGAGCTGCCACCAAGGAAGGAACTTTGACCTTCTTGAATTTCTTGGAGGAGGTGCAGACCGGTCAAATTCTTCCTTGAGACCCATTGAATCGATTCTTCTTCATTATAGACATGTGAAAGAACAGCCAGTCGCTTGAAGGTTTCATGAAGGTAATAGTGGTTTTCTTCACTTGCATTGTGTGTGGAGGTCATGTTGTAAGAAGAGTACCAAGCGGCCTTGACCCATTTATGATTCGATCAACCTTGATGAAGGCGAGGAGTAACTCACGATCGATCATCACCACAGGTGCGATCGCTTGAGGACTTTGCTTGGTAGGTATTCTGGTGAGTCATGTGTGGAGTCATCATTGGTGGAGTAGGATCTGCTGCTAGCTGTCCATCCAATGGATGAATGCCTTCATCGATCGCATGATGGCCTTGCCCTTGTCATCGGTGAGGTAATTGTCCGTTTGAGGACTTCAATCGAGGGCAGAAATGCTGCAGATGGTTCAAAATGTCAACCTATAATTGAAGACCTTGTCTGATGAATCTCATAATCCAAAGCGCATAAAAGGCTTGACTCAAAAGGTGACATAGCAATGTTTGCGAGTCCTCATGAAGAAATCATGGAAGTTGGCCAGGGCATGCCATGGATGATGTTGAAAAGCATATTCTTCATGATGCCAGCGACTTCTTCATCGTTCGATGCGTGGCCTTTGATAGGACTCATTGTCTTCGTCGAATTCGATAGACTGTCAGAGGCACATATAATAATTCCTTGTGAGAATTTGGATCTCGGTGCCTGCCTTGGCTTCAAAGGCTTCATCGGCACTTGCATATAGTGATTTGAAAGTTCTTTTTCGTCGTGAATCTGGCGTGCACCATCAAGCGGAGGAGGGAGTGGTAGACGCGAAGCAATTCACTTCTTTGGTGCCTTGTAGTGAGTATTTTCAGTCATCAATCTAAGACCCATGAGTTCACGTCTTGAGCGTCTCCGGTGATGTGCGGGGTTGCATAGAATGAAAAATTAGCTCTTCGTTCGATCCACGAGATATCGAGTGCAGAAATTTATGATCTGCGTCGTGAAAGAACAGAGACTGGCTCAAAGCACACAGCGACTCCATATCCTATGAGGAATATGAGCATGATTGAAGATTTTGTCCTTGTTGAAAACCTTGGCGAGAATAGAAGTTGGCTTGGGCTGGCGATCGAGCGCCTCTTCCTAATGCAGCGAAACATAAAGTTATATTGATGAAGAACCGTGCTCGGCAAAAAAATCTTCAGCCTTGAACTTTTGCTTGGTTGAGAGCGGATTCTTTTGCTTAGGCGAAGGGTGTCGGTGAGTTGCATCACCACCTCGGGGAATCGTGAAGTTCAGGAGTTCTGCGGTGAGAATTTCTTGTTCCTCAACGAGGTCGATCTGAGTATTCTTGGCTTGTGCAGTTTCACTCTGACACTAGTGGCTGGAATTTCTTCATGCCTGAGAACCGATGGGTTGATTTTCTTGAGTCCATTTGGACTGTTTGTGCGAGAGGTGAGGAACTTGTTGGGAGGCGGGGTGAAGAGAGGAGTATTGGGATCTGACTTTCCCAAAAGTCATCATTTATCAGCGGAGTGGTGCATCAATATCCACATCTTCATTTTCAATTTCCTCGGCACCGGCTTGAGGAATTTCATAGTCGATGAGAAATAAGCGGGGTTGAAGGATTGCTTCCACTTCAATTTCTTCATCAATTTTCTCGTGAAAGCGTGATTGATGTTCTTCATCGAGATCCGATTGGGATCTCATAGTCTTCTCAAAAGGAACAACTTCCTTTGATGGTATGGAGAAATTGGAACAACATCAATTGGGTTTCAAATGAAAGTGGTCATTGGCTTCATTTTCTTCTTGCTTGACCGAAGAATCTGCGCTGATGCTTTCCTTTTCTTCCAATGAGCTCGTTCTGCGGCCCAGATTTTCTTCACCGAAGCGGATGGAAGAATTGGAGTTGGGCTGGCGCGAGGAGGAGTGAGGAATTTGTGCTTGATTTCTTCAAAGCAGCGTCGATGTTCCTCTGTCTTGAAACAATTTCTTTGAGCGCACCACTAGTAGGTGCCTGGCGATTTCTTCGGTTGTTTGGTATGGGATCATCGACCTGGAATCGACATTTTCTTATTGAGAAATGAGCGTCATCGTGATCTTGGCATTTTCTTGATGAAAATTTGGTGAGGCTCCGACTGAGTGTAGCGCCCCGATTTAATCGTACACTAATCATGCGCAAATGTATGCGATCAAGATCGAGAGACTCACGGGAAGATATCACAACACAACTCTACAAATAAAATAAGTCATACAAGCATCATAATACAAGCCGCGGGCCTCGAGGGCTCGAATACAAGTGCTTTCGATCATAGGCGAGTCAGCGGAAGCAACAATATCTGATACTGGACATAAGTTAAACAAGTTTGCCTTAAGAAGGCTAGCACAAAGCTGGGATCTGGATCGAAAAGGAAGCGGGCCTCTGCACAGGATCCTCCTAAGTTACTCTGGTGCGTCGTCGTGAGCTTTGCTGCGTAGTAGTAAGCACCTCGGAGTAGTAGTCGTCATCGGCGGTGGCGTCTGGCTCACAGGCTCCATCGTGCAGTTGCAGACAATCGAGTAGAGATAGGGAAAAGGGGAACAAGGCAACGTGAGTACTCATCAAAGTACTATAAACAAGAACTACACTACATATGCATGGATATATGTAAGGCCATATCGATGGGTGAGCTGCGAGAATGCGGAATAAGAGGGGATAGCTAGTCTTACGAAGACTAAAGCACGGTCACTGTCTTACCTGTGGTAAAAGAGGCAATCTGAAGTCCTCAAGTAACATCACATAGCAATAATCCTACCGGCGATCCCTCCTCATATCCACAGGAGAGGCGACCACGGTTATATCGGCACTTGGAAGGGTGTGTTTTATCAAGTATCGGTTCTAGTTGTCATAAGCTCAAGTACAACTCCAAGTCGTCACATTACAAAGATCACGGCTATCGAATAGATTAACTTCCCTGCGGGTGCACCATCTTACCCGGCCAGCAGTCCCATTTGGCGGACACACTTTCTGGGTCATGCCGTGGCGGAAGATCAAACGTCGCAGCCCACCTAAACTGTGAGAGAGGCCAACACGCGGTCTAAACCTAAGCGCGTGGAAGTGCAGGCCCATCATACGAGCACACACACGTGCGTCTGTGACGAAGCAGACCTAGCCCATCAGGCGTTCGAGTCCAATCCGGCGCGCGCGCTCGTCGTTGACGTCTGAAATGCCGGTGATACCGCAGCAATGATACCCATAACTACTCCAGCGTAGATGGTTAGTGCGTATAAGCTCGTATCCAACTCAGATCAAATACCAAGACCTCGTTAAGCGTGTTAAGTAACATGAGCGCCGAGCAGGGCCCGAGCCCACCTCTCTCCTAAGGCGGTCTCAACACCTGCCTGTCGCTCGCCTCAAAGATCCACTCATGGGTGCTCCATCGCCGACCCGACTTTAGTCTCCACATGTATCATGTATAAGTATATAGTATATACCGTGATCAACTCCGGTGATCACGGCCCGATCAATATATGCGGTGAGCGGACAAGAATGTAGGACCCACGAGATGAAAGTACTAGCATCCTATACTAAGCATATAGGATTGCGGTAAAAGGTAACTACTTGTAGTAACAAGGGCGAGCTATGCAGCGGTATAGGAGTATCGAAAGCAGTAACATGCTACACTACTCTAATGCAAGCGGTATAGAAAGAGTAAGCGATATCTGGTGATCAAGGGGGCTTGCTGGTTGCTCTGGCAAGAGAGAGGGGTCGTCAACACCGTGTAAGTCGGCGGCAATGACGGCGTCGGTCTCGTAGTCTCCGGAGAGAAGAGGAAGAAACAATGAATACCAAGTAAGCAGATGCATATCGATGCATGACATGCCAAGCGATGCTAGGCGTGCCCTAACGTGGTATGAGGTGGTCTTGGTTAAGAAACATCAGGAAAGTATTCCGGTGTTTGATTTCGAAGCGAAAGGCGGAGGAAAGTTGCGAGTTCGATAGGTTAGGGGTGTGTGGCGGACGAGCGGACTGCGTGTCCGGATTAGTCTCGTCGTTCGAGCAACTTTCATGTTGAAAATATTTTAATCCGATTTCGGTTAAAAGATATGATTTTAAAAGATTTTAATAATTTACGGAATTTAATTAATTAATTAATTAATTGAAAAAATGTATTTATAGCGTCGGCATGATGTCATCTTGGCGTCGTGATCAACGAGGGTTGACTAAGTCAACCCTGACATGTGGGTCCCGTTCGTCATACTCTGTTAACTAATTAACTAAATTAAGTTTAATTAACAATAGTTAATTAGGTTAATTAGTCATTAGGTTTAATTAATCAGGATTAATTAAATTAATTAATTAATTAATTAATTAATTAGTTTTATTCATTTTTATTTATTATTTATTTAAATTCCATTATCCTTTTCTTTTTATTTTAAAAAGCGTTCTTTGGGGTGGGGCCCCCATGTCATGTGATGGGGGGTTGGAGCCGTCGGCCTGTTGAGTCAAGCGAGGCCTGGGCCCAGTCGATGTCGCGGGGCGTGAGTAGCCCAGCCAGCGAGGCCGGAGTTAGCTCGGTAACATCCTTGGCAGCGCCGAGCTTCGCCGGACCGCCACGAGTAGCCCAGAAGCCTTGGCCAGCGTTCGGAAGAGGAGCGCGTCCGATGGGGAACAAGTCGGCGGACTTGGCACGGAGCAGCCGGCAGCAGGCGCGGCGAGAGGTTGATCTCCCGTTCAGGCGTGCTCTGAGGCAGGGGAGGTTGCGGCGGCGCAGCCTTGAGCCACCTGAGCTCGGCCCGTGACCATTGTCACCGAAGCGCCAGCGATGGGATCCTGGCGGGAGGGCATTGGTCTGGCGGAGGTTGGCGCCCTTCGCGAGGAGGAGGAGGAGATGGGGGCAGGCGTGGCATGATGGCGACTGGCGACAGCCGTGCCGGAGGCAGGCAGGCAGGAGGTCAGGGAGGCAGCGTCGTTCGGGAGGAGGAGAGGCGAGGGTGGAGGCGGAGCTGGGGATCGTCTTGGGTCTCTGAGGCGGGCTCGGGAGCTCGGTGGCGGCCGTGAGGAGGAGGGGGGGCGTGCGGTCCGGGCGTCAGGGAGGATCCGGTGTGGCGAGGGTCGGGGCGACCCAGCGTGACCAACCTCAGCGTGGGGCGGCAGTTGGGTGGGGGATCCGTGGCCGAGTATGAGGGAGAGGTGCGTCAGTCAGGCGAGGCAGGGGTCGTCGGCGTCAGAAGGCTGACGGTGGGGAATCGGCCCGGTCTAGATCAGGCGGGGAGGAGAAAGGGGATCGGGGATGAGGCTAGGGTTCCGGCCCGCTCGGGAGGGATAAGTGGGGGCGGTTGGGCGGCCATGGTGTCTTGTGGGCGAGGTGGGGGGCTGGCCCGGTTGGGCTGATGGGTTTCCCCCCACTCTTTTGTTTATCTTTTCTTTTCTTATTTTCTTCTTTTACATTTTAGTTTATTTAAAATACCAAAACACTTTACAAAATGTGTGCACCCACCATAATTAGGTTTGTTATTTTTGACAACCCCGAACATTTTAGTTTTAGTTTTGAAAACTTTTATCGTTTGCTTTTGTTTTAAATTTGAATTTGAACCGGGATCGAATCAGCGTGAGTTTAGTCCACGATGTAAAGGGTGATTCTTTTTGCTTAATCATCCGGGTGTTACAAATCTCCTCCACTACAAGAAATCTCGTCCGAGATTTAGGAGGTAGAAGGAAGAAGTCGCGGGGTATTCATCTGAAGGCGATCCTCGCGTTCCCGGTGGCCGTCTTGAGTGATTCGACCCTTTGGACTTTGAGAACTTGATACGCCTTCGGCGTGTGCGGCGTTGAGCTTAGTCGAGAATGCGGACGGATGCTCTTTATAGGAGAGGTCTGTTGCAATTCGAGCACTTCATGGTCCCTTTGCTGGGATTGGGTCCTTGAAGCGGCGTCGGAGTTGTGACCGTGGAACACATCGTGAACTGAGAAAGGTTGACGGAAGCTCCGATTGATATGCCACTTTTCCGCCTTTCGAGAATAGTGAATGGGCCAATATAGCGAGGCTAGCTTGCCCTTGATCCGGCGGTGAGCACCCTTCATTGGTGTAGCGAAGATAGGCCTTTTCGCGAGTTGATAGACCATGTCTTTGTGATAGCGGTCATAATTACTCTTTTAGCGGTTGGCGGTCTTGAGATTCTCGCGAATAATGCGGACTTGTTCTTGGCATGTTGGATAATATCCGGACGAAGAGTGGGCGTTCCCGATTTGACCAGTTCGGAGGGTTGGCACTTTCGTCCATATAACACTTGAAGGGGCCATCTTGAGACTAAGCTTGATAGCTATTATTATAAGAGAACTCAGCATCTGGAGAGATTCCTCCCATTTCTTGCGAAGAAGCGACACAAGCTCGAAGCATGTCTTGAGAATTTGGTTGACCGTTCAACTTGCCCTTGAGACTGCGGATGAAGCGATCTTGAAAGATAAATGAGTCCCCATAGCTTCTTGAAAACTTGCCCGGAATCTTGAAGTGAATAAGCTGCCCGCGGTCCGGCTGATAACCGGTGGAATACCGTGAAGTGAAACAATTCGGACATATAGGCGTTGCAAGCTGGCTAGCGATGATCGTTTCTTTGACCGCGGAAAAGTGAGCAACTTTAGAAAGCGGTCGATGGCGACAAGAATAGCATCATTACCTTTCTGCGATTTGGGAAATCCGGTGGCGAAGTCCATTTCAACATGGTCCCATTTCCATTCGGAATAGAGATAGGTTGCGAGTTCAGCGGGCCTTTGATGTTACTGCTTTGATCTGACGACAAGCGTCACACTCGGCAACATAGCGAGCAATGTCACCTTCATATTAGACCACGGAATCTCGGCGAATGTCTTGATACATCTTTGTACTAGCCGGGATGGATACATAGAAGTATCATGAGCTTCTTTCATAACCTTACAGTCATATTCAGGTTTTCCTTCTTACGGCACCACTAAGGCGGCCTTTGAAGTACAAAGCGCCATCATCGACAATAGTGAAGAATGAGGATTTCCCTTTTTGAGGTCTTGTTTAATCTTGTAGACTTGAGTCAAATCCTGCATTGTCTTTATGGTGCCACGAGATCGGGTTCAACAGCCGAGGGTATAGAGAACCACAGGGAACAACCTGAGATTCATCTTGCGGAACTCCGGAGGAGGGGGCGAAGTGCACCGGAGGAACAATATGGAGGTTCAGCTTTCGAATTCTTCAACAAGTGAGGCTGAACTTTGTGAACACGAAGGTGGTTGCGATAAGACTTGCGGCTCAAGGCATCAGCCATTACATTAGCCTTGCACGGCGTATAGGAAATACCAAATCAAAGTCTGCAAGCAGTCTCCATCCATCTCTGCTTGCGGAGGTTCATGCTGGCTGAGAATGCAGATACTTCAGACTTTGGTGGTCGGTGAAGATCTACATAGCGATTACCGAGAAGGTAATGTCGCCTTTGCTTTAGTGCATGAATGGCGGCAGCAAGTTGAGAAGTCGTGAACTGGGTAGTTCTCTTCGTGAGGCAAGCCCCATCGAGAGGCATAAGCAACCACTTTGCGCTCTTGCATTAGGACACCGCCTAATCCTTGAGCGAGAAGCGTCGCGATAAATGACGAAGTCCTTCTTAGTATCGGGAGGAGCTAGCTTTGGGGCAGAAGTCAACTTGTCTTTGAGTGCTGGAAACTTTCGACACTTATCATCCATTGGAATTTGGCGCCCTTATACAGCGAGGTTAGTCGAGAGGCACGGCAATCTTGGAGAAGTTCTCGGCGAATCGGCGGCAATAGTGGCGAGACCGAAAACCGACTTATAACGTTCTTGGAGGAGTCAATCGAGAATAGCTTTGAACTCGTTCGGGGTTGGCAACAATACCATCCTTAGAGATGACATGCCCAAGATAGGTTACTTGAGGAAGCGAATTCACATTTGGAGAACTTGGCATAGAGTTGATGCTCTCGTAGCTTTTCGGCTAAGGCGAAGATGTTGAGCATGTTCTTCTTCATTCTTGGAAAAGATCGGGATATCATCGAGATAAACCACGACGAACTTGTCGAGGTAATCCATGAATATATAGTTCATCGGAGAGAGAAGGTGGCTGGAGCATTGGTTAAGCGAAAGACATGGCGGTGTACTCGTATGAACCATAACGAGTCACGAATGCGGTCTTGGGATATCCTCCTCACGAACACGGATCTGGTGGTAACCCAACCTCAAGTCGAGTTTGAGAACAGCGCGAACCAGCCAGTTGATCATAAAGATCATTGATCAGGAAGAGGATACTTATTACGAATGGTAGCTTGATTTATGGGGCGGTAGTCTTGGACCAATCGGTTTGTCCCATCCTTCTTCTTGACAAAGAAGGTGCTCCCCAAGGAGAGCAACTTGGGCGAATGAAACCACTTTGAAGAGATTTGTCGATTTCCTCCTTTAGCTCAAGGAGTTCATCGGCGGCATCTTGTAGGGTAAACTTGGCTATAGGAGTGGTGCACGGTTTCAAGTCGATGGCCAATTCGACAGCTCTAGCGGGGAATCCAGGAAGTTCTTCAGGAAGGCGTCTTGGAAATGCATAAGCAGCAGAATGTTTTCAATTCCCTCGAGGTGCGGCGTTCAATGCATTCAATGCATAGAGCCTTGCCTCGGCATCTTGACGGACGAGCATTGTAGCTTATTATTTCATCGGAAGGGTGTAGCGGATGGGCGGTCTTAGTGGCGCAAAGCGATTGGCGCGTATCGCTTTCAACAATCCATCCCAAAATGAGGTCGATGTTAGGCGTCTTGAGGATAATGGGGAGGCATAGAATTCCAGCCCTTGATTTCCGAGGGGCGTCGGCGCCAACCATGGAGGTTTGACATTGTCCCAATGGAGTTTTACCACTACTGAAGAGTTCATCTCTTCACATAACGTCGTGCTTGTATGCAAAGTCTTGAGACATGAATGAATCGATGCTCTGAATCGAATAAAAGCAGATCTGGTCTTGAATTCTGAGTGTACCCATCACGATGTGAGCTGGTCTTGAGCCGTTCAGATCAACGTGGTTGGCTTTGAGCTTGACCATAAGACTTGGCGGTGTTGTTGCGGTTCTGGGTGTTTCCCGGACCCCGGTTCTTTGGAAGAACGGTGATTACGGTTACGGTTGCATTCTCTATACGGTGCCTGGTTGTCCTTTTTGAAGCACAAGCCATTATTGGGGGTGGGAGCAGGGCTTGGGGTGGTGGGCTGGAAGCTTTGGCTGCTTAGTTGTAAGCGGGCGAGGTGCAGCATAGTTACGCCTTGGGCAGGTGCATTAATTTGGTACATCTTGTTGGGAATCCATATCTTGCAACCTGCGAGGCGGGCCGAAGATGAGCCCGTGTCGCAGTTCTTTGTTAGAGCTCTGGTATTCCTGCAGACCAGTTTCGACATTGATAGCCTTGTTCACCAGGTGGCGAAATCAGCAAAAGTCGTGCACTAGAAGTCGAGCTTGATGTCGACTTGAAGGCGTCACGGAACTTCTCTGTCTGCGTGCATCGGTTGCAATATCCTCTTGACATAGCGAGACAAGTCCAGAACTCTCGATGATAAGCTTCAACAATCTTGTTGCCTTGGGTGAGGTTGCGAATTCACGCTTCTTCGGTCCATGACCCCTTGAGGATGAAGCGGGCACGGAAAGCAACTTGGAAGTCGGCGGTGATGAGTGTTCCAAGCTGGCGAAATGCGCTGTGGCTGTCCACCATTGAGCTACGGGTCCCTTGAGGAAGAAGGAAGCAAAAGTGACATAGCTGGCAGGGGCTACATCAGCAGACTCCATCTCATAGGTGATGTCACAGGCGACCATCGACATCCGATGGCTGGGTTGAGCTGCGGTACCTGTTGGGGTTGAGCGTATGAAATCCTGCGAGTTGTTCCGTTTGGGTCTTTGGTTCATATTGGGGCGAGGCGAGCCATCATATTTTCCATGAGCTGGCGATTCATCTCGAGCTGTTGGATCATACCAGCCATGTACTCGGTGGTGGTGGGAAGTTGGCACCACGACCACGACCGGTGGCCTAACCATCTGCTATTATATAACGAGGTAGTTCAGCATTTGAGAAATTAAGCAAGAGGCGAGAATCATTCATGATGAAACATGCATAATGAAGCGGCATGATAGGAACTACATAGTAGTTGGCATATCTTACAAAAGGAATCATGCATAGAGTTGATACATAGAGTCCGATACATAGACTACTACATCATAGGCGACACCTTGAGCTCATGGCGAATACATCAAACACTAACAAGCAAGTCTACATCAGTCCACAGATGCTGCGAGAGGTATTTGTAGCTTTGAAAGGCTGGTAGTCTGGCGTGGATAGTCCTCCCGTCGGTGACACAGGGGCGCGGATACTCAGTGCTGAATCCCGTCCAGGTGGCGAGAAGAGAGGCCAAGTCTTGGAGAGTAGCCTCCCGTCGTCACCCGACACCACAGGGCATCACAGTCTGGCGGGGTAGATCGCGAGCAGCAGCTCTCCGGATCGGACAAAGGGGTGCATCAGCGTCGAGCCGCAGTAGAAGTCTTGACGGGTGATGTACAACTCGTGGCGAAAAGCTCGGTTAGCTCGATCCAGCCCATCGACATGCGAACAAAGTTACGATGGTAGAAGGCTCTCTGGTAACGATGGGTAAGCAGCGATGTAGTAACCCTCCTCACCAACATCGGGCCGATAGCAATGTGCTGAAGGGAGGTGTCAACTCTCGATACTCGGCCGCGAAGGCGTGTCGAGGCAGCATAAGCAGCATCGTGGACTGCCATATCGATAGTCACTCCAACACCATGTGCGGTGTGCGGCACGATAGTGGACTCGTACTCCGAGTAGAGGTGGGCGATGGCTGAGTCTGCTCTGGTTATAGTCTGGTACTCCTCATAGGCGGTGTACTCGAGGTGCAGCGATAACCCGGATGGGTCATCATCTCTGCTAGCACGCGGGGTGATCGAGCACCAATGGCCGTCGTGTGGCGCCACGACCTGCCTCGTGGGTTCCATCTGAAAACAAAGGCGTTTCAAAGGTCAAATGGCGGTGTGGAAATTGCTCAAATACAATTTCAAGAATAACTATGGCTATCCAACTTTGGGGTGAATGTGGTCACGGGATCCTAGTGTTAGTTAGTAAAATCGTTTAACCCGAGTAGAAGAGAGTTGAGTCCCGAGTAAAGGTCGAGAGTAAAAGATCCTAGTACCACCCGATGGCGGCGTGGGCTCGTAAGGCACACAGCCAAGTTAGTAAAAGTTTTGCAATGTCTAGACTCGACTTGGCCAAGGAGTGTGGAAGGGGATTCCTATAGGCGATCGGCTCGATACCAACTTGTGGCGCCCGATTCAATCGTACACTAATCATGCCGCAAATGTATACGATCAAGATCGAGACTCACGGGAAGATATCACAACACAACTCTACAAATAAAATAAGTCATACAAGCATCATAATACAAGCCGGGGCCTCGAGGGCTCGAATACAAGTGCTTTCGATCATAGGCAGAGTCAGCGGAAGCAACAATATCTGAGTCTGGACATAAGTTAAACAAGTTTGCCTTAAGAAGGCTAGCACAAACTGGGATCTGAGATCGAAGAGAGGCGGGCCTCTGCACAGGATCCTCTAAGTTACTCACAGTAAATCGTCGTGAGGCTTGCGTAGTAGTAGGCACCTCGAGTAGTAGTAAGTCATCGGCGGTGGCGTCGCTCTGGGCTCCATCGTGCAGTTGCAGACAATCGAGTAGAGATAGGGAAAAAGGGGAACAAGGCAGCAGTGAGTACTCATCAAAGTACTACATAAGCAAGGAGCTACACTACATATGCATGGATATATGTGTAAAGGGCCATATCAGTGGGTGAGCTGCGAGAATGCGAGAATAAGAGGGGATAGCTAGTCTTAGCGAAGACTAAATACAGTCACTGTCTTACAGCAGGTAAAGAAGGCAATCCGAAGTCCTCAAGTAACATCACATAGCAATAATCCTACCGGCGATCCCTCCTCGTATCCACTGGAGAGCGACCACGGTTATATCGGCACTTGGAAGGTGTGTTTTATCAAGTATCCGGTTCTAGTTGTCATAAGCTCAAGGTACAACTCAAGTAAATCGTCCATTACAGAAGATCACGGCTATTGAATAGATTAACTTCCTGCGGGGTGCACCATCTTACCCGTAGCAGCTTGATCCCATTTGGCGGACACACTTTCTGGGTCATGCCGTGCGTGGAAGATCAACACGTCGCAGCCCACCTAAACTGTGAGAGAGCCAACCGCGGTCTAAACCTAAGCGAGCAGTGCAGGCCCATCATACAAACACACACACTGCGTTCGCGTCTGTGGCCGGAGCAGACCTAGCCCATCGGTCGTTCAGGTCCAATCCGGTAGCGCCCTCGTCGTGACGTCAGAAGTGCTTGGTGATACCACGGCGGGATACCCATAACTACTCCGCGTAGATGGTTAGTGCGTATAAGCTCGTAGCCAACTCAGATCAAATACCAAGACCTCGTTAAGCGTGTTAAGTAACATGCGAGCGCCCGAGCAGGGCCAGACCCACCTCTCTCTAAGCGGTCTCAACACTGTCGCTCGCCTCAAAGATCCACTCGCGGGTGCTCCATCGGCCGACCCGACTTTAGTCTCCACATGTATCATGTATAAGTATATAGTATATACCGTGATCAACTCCCGGTGATCACGGCCCGATAATATAAACAGCGGGCGGACAAGAATGTAGGGCCACATGAAAGTACTAGCATCCTATACTAAGCATATAGGATTACGGTAAAGTAACTATGAAGTAACAAGGCGAGGCTATGCGTGGTATAGGAGTATCGAAAGCGATAACATGCTACACTACTCTAATGCAAGCGGTATAGAGAAAGAGTAAGCGATATCGATGATCAAGGGGGGCTTGCACTGGTTGCTCACGGCAAAAGAGAGAGTCGTAAATCAACACCGTGGTCGAGCGGCAATGACGGCGTCGGTCTCGTAGTCTCTAGGGAGAAGAGGGAAGAAACAATGAATACCAAATAAGCAGATGCATATCGATGCATGACATGCCAAGCGATGCTGGCGTGCCCTAACGTGGTATGAGGTGAGTCTTGGTTAAGGAAACATCAGGAAAGTATTCCGGTGTTTGATTTTCGAGCGGAAGGCGGAGGAAAGTTCACGAGTTCGATAGGTTAGGGGTGTGTGGCGGACGAGCGGATTGCGTGTCGGGATTAAGTCTAAATCGTTCGAGCAACTTTCATGTTGAAAATATTTTAATCAGGAGTTCTGGTTAAAGATATGATTTTAAAAGATTTTAATAATTTACGGAATTTAATTAATTAATTAATTAATTGAAAAAATGTATTTATAGCGTCGGCATGATGTCATCTTTGCGTCGGCGATCAACGGGGTTGACTAAGTCAACCACGACATGTGGGTCCGTTAGTCATACTCATTAACTAATTAACTTAATTAAGTTTAATTAGCTGTAGTTAATTAGGTTAATTAGTCATTAGGTTTAATTAATCAAGATTAATTAAATTAATTAATTATTAATTAATTAATTAATTAATTAATTAATTAGTTTATTCATTTTATTTATTATTTATTTAAATTCCATTATCCTTTTCTTTTTATTTTTAAAAAGCGTTCTTTGGGGTGGGGCCCCATGTCGATGGCGATGAAGGTTGGACAGTCGACCTGTGACCGTCAAGTCAAAGGCGAGGCCACAGGCCCCAGGATCGATGTGGCGGGGCCCTAGGTATACGTCGGCGAGGCGGAGTTAGCTCGGTAACATCATCAGCGGAGAACCTGGAGCTCGCCGGACTTCGCTCCGGTGGTGGTAGCGGCGGGCAGCGTTCGGAAGGGAGGCGGCGTGTCGATGGGGGCAAGGTCGGCGGACTTGGCGAGCATGGCAGCCAGCGGCAGGCGGGAGGAGGTTCGATCTCCGTTCGAGGCGTGCTCTGAGAGGCGGGGAGGGTTGCTGTGGCCTTGCCACCCTGCAGGCTCGGCCCGTGACCATTTAGTCACCGAAGGCGCCGGCGGCAGGATCCTGCAGCGGGAGGGCATTAGTGCGTGCGGAGGGTTAGCGCCGCTTCGGCGGATGAGAGAGAGATGGGGGCCAGGCGTGGCATGAGCAGTGCACCGCGGCGGCCATGAAAGCGGCGGGCGGAGGCCGAGGAGGTCAAGGCGGCAGCGTTGTTGGAGGAGAGGGGGCGAGGGGTGAGGCGGAGCTCAGCAGGGGATCGTGGGGTCTCTGGCGGGCTCGGGGGCTTCGGTGGCGGCCGGTGAGGAGGGTCGGGGCGGCCGTTGCGTCAGGAGGATCCGGTGGCGGGGTCTGGGGCGACCCGGGCAGCAGTGGCCTCATGGCGTGGGGCTGACAGTGGGTAGGGGATCGGCGTATGTGGGAGAGAAGGCGGCCAGGTCGGTGGGTGGGGTCGGCGTCGAGTATGACGGTGGGGAATCGGCCCGATCTAGATCGGCGGGGAAGGAGAAAGGGGATCGGGGGGATGAGGCTAGGGTTCCCGGCCGCTCGGGAGGGATAAGTGGGGGGCGGTTGGGCCGACCCATGGTGTAACCAGCCCAGGCGGTGGGGGGGCTTAGCGGTTAGGCTATTGGGTTTCCCCCCCCCCCACTCAGTTGTTTTATCTTTTCTTTTTCTTATTTTCTTCTTTTACTTTTAGTTTATTTAAAATACCAAAACACTTTACAAAATGTATGCACCCACCATAATTAGGTTTGTTATTTTGACAACCCCGAACATTTTAGTTTTAGTTTTTGAAAACTTTTATCGTTTGCTTTTGTTTTAAATTTGAATTTGAACGGGATCGAATCAGCGTGAGTTTAGTCACGATAACGAGGTGATTCTTTGTTGTAATCATCAAGGTGTTACTGTGAGGAATTTCATGTTGCCTTTGGGGCGCAACACTTGTGAATTTCTTCGTCGGAGTTGTGAATCTGGTCTTAGCTCCTTGCCAATCGAGCATAGTATGAATCGAAGTTTTTCTTTGAGGTCTTGAATTTCAGTTTGGACTTGGAGAAGCTCCTCGGTGTCATCTTGACAAGCGTTTTCTTGAGAACTTCTCCTTCCTATATTGAGCCTTTTGATTTCCCTCGCCTTCTCGAACTTCCATTTTCTTCAGCGATGAAGTGAGTCAACATATGACTTTGTCGGGTGTCGGATGAAGGTCGGGGCATAGGGTATTGGGATCATTGTGCGAGATCAATAAGTCGAGGTTCTTGGGTCCAATAGCGATTGTACGAGATGTACCTTTGGCTCTAAGCGGCCCTTACTTAGCGGTCTCGATGATTTCATAAGTTCTTCATCGGGCAGCTTCATCATCGGATGGTACATGGAATGCAACGAGTTTCTTCTTTAGGCTAGGCGAGGACCTCAAATCCATTGTTGCTTTGGTCTTGGTGAGTCGGGCGAGATGAAGAAATGGGAAGCAGCCGAACTTGAGAAATGCAGAGGCAATTGAAAAACCAGTGGTCCTTTGACATGTAGCTAGGTGCCACGAGGCTGAAGGTTTTAGCCGTGAGCTGTTGAGGACTTTGGTGGAGCAGCGGCGGTGTGAGAATTTGCTTGGAAGGTCTTCTTGAGAACTTGGCGTGAGTAGCAGATGATGAAGCACTTGGCAATGGCGGAGCTTCTTTTGCATTGATTTCCTCGGTTTGACCGAGACCTCGTATGTGATAGCAGTGGCAAGAATCCTCATTGAATTTCTTCTTTGCCTCCTTTGCTTGCTTTGCCAATTTTGCTTGCGTTTAGCCCATTCATCGGAAAGTCCTCACCTCGTTTGATGCTTGTGGGATCAGCTACTTGGCGAGGTGCCAAAGGATCTCTTGGGCATGGAGGTTAGGCGAATTTCTTCATGTACTTAGGAGTTACATATCGTATTCCCTCCATTCCGTGCCCATCTCCGTTCAATCTTACGAATCGCACCTTGCGTTGATTTTATTTTCTTCATCCGGTGTGCGATAATCGGCATATATTTCCTTAGGGATTTCAAAAGCTGTCATAACCTCGGGTTTCTTTCCTCCCTTGCGGCTTCTTACCGTCGCCATTTCTTGATTGAGGAAATTGAACAATTGAGTTTTCGAAGAAGTATGCAGTTTTCTTGAGAGCAGCGCAAATGAGTTAAGTTGATGAGAACCTAGGGTTGACAGCGGACATTTATACCTGTGAGCGAGTATAGTTCGAGGAATTTGGAGAGGTCATATCGTTCTCGGAAGGTTTTCAAAAGAACAAGTTTTGAGGATTTTGACGGATGAGCCTTGAAGAATTTCACTAAGCGTTCTTTGTCTTAGGTTCGAGTTGTATAGATCGAGGATCCACACAATTGAGGAATCTTGAAGAAAATCATTGCTTAGAAAGCGAATCAAGAGATTTGAGGTGTTCATATGTGTGAGGATTTGAAGAATAAACACCTTTGAAGAATTTGAAGAAGATTTGAGAATCAAAGCGAGTAATAAAAGTAACTTTAATTTACCGAAGTGAAGAACACGAATAGAGAAGAACAATTGGGAAGTTAGTCGTTCAGATCTTCACGCCCTAACTTGGCGAGAGAAATCAGCTCTGGCAATGCGGTGAAGATTTCCATGATTCGGTGTAATCGTCGGCGAAGTCAAAGCGATGAAGCTTTCCTCACGTGACGATGGAGTAGCGGCGCGCTAGGGTTTGAGGAGCTCGGCGGGGAGAGGTCGATCGAGTAAAGAGTGAGGAAGGGAGAGGGGTATTTATAGACACGGTGAAAAGCGGATCGCCCGAAGATTTAGGGCGAACATGCCTGACCGTTTCCTTCTCCGACATGTGTCACCCACGTCTTGTGTAGTGGAGATCGTGTCTTGATCGTGGGTGAATAGAATAATGCATCGTGGGATCGGAGCGGTTTAGTGAGCAAAAGCGAAGGTTTGGATAAGATTCGTTTAAAAGTTCGTTGCAATTTCTTGGTGTCAAGGACACGTGAAGATTTTGAGCGAGTTTCAAAGTAGAGCATACATGAAGAATTTGTGAATGGATTGGGTTGAGTATAGCATAGAGGGAAGGTCGATCACATTCACTTAGCGAAGCGACTTGAAGAAATAGCCATAAGTGAATCTTGTAGAGGACATAAATCCATATATATATATATATAGTCAATGAAGAAAACAGCGGAAGCAGTGAAGATTTTGCAAAGTTGAAGAATTTGAAAAAAAGCGAAGAATTTCAAAGCGAGGAAAAACTCAATTGAAGATTTTCAACTTTGGTGGTGGCGTGACCCACCGTATAAGAATGATGATTTCAGACACAGCGTACAATTGTCGTAGGGTTAGAATCAATTTCTTCATTAATTTCTTCACACTTAGAGTGTTATTCTTCATTGATTGAAGAAAAGCGTTTCTTCATGTGTTGCACATCTAAGTCATCAATTTTGCATAAGTGTTAGGATGTGTGCCTTTTCAAAAACGTTCGAAGATTCTAAGATATTTAGCTCACACATAACTTGCTAAATCTCTTCTCATCCAAGGCTTAGTGAAGATATCAGCTAGCTGTTCTTGATCTTCACGTGCTCGATGGAAATGTAAGCCCTTCAACACATGATCACGAAGAAAATGATGGCGAATTTGAATGTGCTTTGTCTTGAGTGCTAAAGCTGGGTTGTGAGCAATCTTGATGGCACTCTCATTGTCACGTGAGAGGCACATTCTTCACGTTGATGCCGTAGTCCTTGAGGTTTGCTTCATCCATAGCAATTGAGCACAACACGAGCCAGCAGCAATGTATTCAGCTTCGCGATGAGACGATATCTAGCGATTCTGTTTCTTGAGGATATGAGACCAAAGATCGTCAAGAAATGACAAGTACAGGATGTTGACTTGCGGTCCACGATCACTGGCATAGTCGAGTCAGAATATCAATGAGATCAAAAGTAGAGCCCTTGGGGTACCATAATCCTAGTGTTGGTGTGTGAGCTAGATATCGAAGAATATGCTTCTGACCTTATGGTGTGATTCCTTGGTGTAGCTTGAAATCGGGCACACATGCAAACACTAAGCATTATATCTGGCCTAGATGCACATAAGTACAATAAAGAACCAATCATGGGGCGGTATACCTTGTGATCGAAGTCAATACCATTTTCATCGATTGCATAGATGGCCATTTGTGGGCATAGGAATTTGACACCTTTGCAATCTTGCATGCGAATTTCTTGAGGACATCTTTGAGGTATTTCTCTGAGATATGAATATGCCATTGTGTTGTTGGAATTTGAAGACCTAAGAAGAATTTCAACTCTCCCATCATAGACATTTGATATTCTTCACTCATCATATAGGCAAATTCATCACTATAACGTTGGTCGATCTGACCAAAGATAATATCATCAACATATATTTGGCACACAAAAGTTCACCATCATAAGATTTAGTAAAGAGAGTAGGATCGAGTGAACCGGGTGTGAAGCCATTCTTCACAAAATTCCTTCAATGTATCATACCACGCTTGGGGGGCTTGCTTGAGGCCATAGGGGCCTTATTTAGTCTGAAGACTTTGTCGAGTTCTTTGGATCTTCAAAACACAGGGGTTGAGCAACATATACTTCTTCCTCAAGCTTACCATTGAGGAATGCACTTTTCACATCCATTTGATATAAAGTGATATTGTGATGGTTAGCATAGGCGAGTAATATCTTGAATAGACTCAAGTCTAGCGACAGGTGCAAAGGTTTCATCGAAATCAATTCCTTCAACTGCGTGTAGCCTTGAGCTACTAGTCGTGCCTTATTCCTCACCACAAGACCATTTCATCTTGCTTGTTGCGATAGATCCACTTTGTGCCAATGATATTATGCTTGCGAGGATCTGGACGTTTGACCGGTTCGGACATTGTTGAGCTCGAACGATGTAATTCTTCTTGCATGGCCTGAATCCTCGGCTCGAAATGCTTCATCTACCTTAGTGGGCTCTGTGATAGAGACAAAAGCATAGTGCCCACAAAAGTTAGATAAATGTGAAGCTTTGGCGTGTGAGAGGACTGGCGCTTTAATGTCATCGATGATCTTCTCTACTTGCACTTCTTTTAGCGAGGATGAGCTGGTTGTCTTGAGAATTTGATCATTTCCTCGGCACCATTTTCTTGACATTATCTTGGTGCATCAGCTCGGCGTTCTTCTCGTCTGAGGAGCGAATTCTTGATGGTTTCTTGATGGGAATGACATCCTCGGTTGCCTTGAACACGATAGAATCCTCGGTGCTGGTTAATCTAACCAGAAGGTAGGTGCTCTCTTTGCGAGCCATTAGTTTCATCGAACCGCACATCTCTGATGTCAACAATCTTGTGAAGTCACGATGTTGAAGACTACTGTAGGTGTCTTGAGTCCTTTCGTAACCAAGCATGAAACCTTCATGTGCTTCGGTGCAAATTAGAGTTGTGGTGAGGATCTCTAATCCAGCATTTAGCACGAAGACTTTGAAATAACTTACATTAGGTTTCTTATCGTGAGGGAGTTCATAGGCAGTCTTTTGAAGAATTTGTGAAGATATACTCTGTTGATGATGTGTACGCGGTGTCAATTGCTTCAATCGAAAGCGACTAGGCGTTTTGTATTCATCAAGCATAGTCGAGCCATCTCAACAAGAGTTACATTCTTGCGCTCCACAGCGCCATTTCTTTGAGGAGTATAAGGGCGGATAACTCATGAGTAATACCAAGTTCATCAAGATAGTCATCAAGACCGAATTCTTGAACTCGGTTCCATTGTCACTCTGATGTGCTTGATCTTCACACCAAAGTTAGTTGAAGCCCTCGAGGAAAATCGTTTGAAGATTTCCTGCACTTGATTTTGTAGTAACAATGTGTACCCATGTGTAGCGAGTAATCATCAACAATAACAAAGCCATATAGTGATGCATCATTAGTGACGGTGAGTAATGATTGGGACCAAAGAGGTCCATGTGAAGCAATTCGAAGGGCGAGTAGTGGTCATGATAGTCTTATTTGGATGCTTGGCCTTGGTCATTTTCCGACTTCACGGGCTCGCATAAGTGATCCTTGAGAATTTGACATTCTCAATGCCAATGACATGCTTCTTCTTCCATGGCGTGTGCAAATTCCTCATGCTGCGTGACCAAGTAAATCGATGCCATAGCCAATATACGAAGCTTTTGCAAGTAGGCACCACGGCTGGTTGTGGTCTGTAGAAGTCAACAATATACAAGTCTCCTCTCCTAAAGCCTTGAAGACTTTGGAATTTTCAGCTTCCATAATCACAACACAGCGATACTTGCCAAAGATAACAACCATATCAAGATCACAAAGCATTGAGGCTGACATGAGGTTATATCCTAAAGACTCAACAAGCATGACTTTGTCCATGTGCATGTCCTTAGAGATAGCAACCTTACCAAGTCCCAATACGACTTTTGCCTTTGTCGGCCAAAGATGATATGCTTGAGATGTGGCGGTGATAAGGTAGCATCCATCAATAGATTCTTGTCACCGGTCATGTGATTTGTACATCCACTATCGAGAACCCACTCGGTGGCTTTGGGTTGATCATCCTGCGGATGAATTAGTACAACTTACGATCTCATATACTTCATCGATGAAGAATATGATATCAAGTTCATCGAATGAATTTCATCGATCGATATTGAGATAAGCGATATGAGGGCGTGTGAAATGAAAGTTCATTTCATCATGATTAGCTGCGTCCTTCGAGCAATTTTATGGGGCCCCAGCAAATTCTTGAGGCGTTAAGGCGCGTCTGGGACTGACCTGCGAAGAGATTAGTTCTTTTCTTCACCACCCACATCGAAGGGGTGGCAAAGAGTTCATCATTCTGCGAGCACCATACGAGAATGGTGGCATAGAGGCCAAACCATTTCGTTTCATATAAGAGGGTTAGGGTAAGCATATGAATAAGCGAGAGAAATTCTTGAGGACTTATGAACATATTGGTTTGAAGAATAATGCACATATTCATAGCCCTTAGCTCTACCTGCGAAGCAGAGTTGTTATACGATGATAATCATATGAGGACTTTGATCCTTTTGAGGAATTTGATCCACGTGAGAATTTGGTCCGTATGAGGACTTGGATCCATATGAAGAATTTGGTCCATATGAAGAATTTGATCTGGGTTCCTATTCTTCACGGTGGTGTCATGAGGACATTCACGAAGACTTTCAAGGCTTTGCTTGGGAACCAGATTTTCTTCATAGGGGAACCTTTCTTCGATTAGTGCCAACATATCTAACAAATACTTCACCATTCGATTTTTGAACAGCTTATAGTTTGAGTCAAATGACTCATCAGCGGAATGAGGATTCGCATGTAAAGCGGATAAGTTAGATGGATCAAGCGGAGGTCCCTTTGCAGCAACCCATGAGGTTTTGGGATCTTGCTCGGGCTTCGATCGTTCCATCGACATTGAGTTTCCTCTCAAAGGCAATACCCTCTTTCCTAGGGTTCTGTTGAGGATCTGCTTTTAAGCACATCACAAAGTCGATGCCCTTTGAGGCTTTTGTACATGTACATCATGTACAATTCCTTGATCTGCATCGTCGATGATACTAGCAATGTCCTCGGTGAGAATTAGTGATAGCGAGCGGTGAAGAATTTATAACAGTTGAAGCATTTGAACATTGGTGAAGAATTAAGCGATTCACGTTCAATGCACTTTAAGCATGGAGGAACAAATTCTTCTTGAGAAGCGCTGATTTGTTGAGCAAGTAATGAATCGCGCTCCTTACGAAGATCCTCATAACTTCGCCCTTAGCTTCTCAAGATCTTGCTTTCTTTGAAGAAATTCATAAGAAAGTTTCTCATGATCGGATAAGAGAGTGTTATGATGACCTTGAAGCTATCAAGCCTTGGTGAAGTTTACGAAGATTTTCGATCGAGCTTGAGTGCGATCCATTTCTTCACTAACATATCATCACTCTTATCTAGCATGTTTTGAACCTTTTCAAAAGCCCTTTGTTGTTTATAGCAATCTTAGCAAGTTTAGAGTAAGCTGGGCTTGAGATCCTCATCGATTCATTTCACTAGATTAGGAGGAGGTGAAATTGAGTACCTTGGCACCTTTTGCCATGAAGCAATAGGTGGGAGCATAGTCATCATTTTCCTCATCGGGCTTGTCGTGAGTCAGTTTCTTGATGTTGAAGATGGACTTGCTAACGAAGCGATGGCAAAAGCGGACTAGCCACACCGGTTCAGATTCTTGAGACTCCTCCTCTTCCTCATTTTCCTCAGATTCAGACTTGAGTCCATTTCCTTGCCAATGAATGCAGAGCCTTTTGGAGCTGCTCTTCTTGTGAGAAGAAGGTTTTGAGGATTTTGATGATGAAGATTTTGATGATTTCTTTTTCTTCTTCCGTCATTAGGCGTAATCCTTGTGTTTCTTCTTTCTTAATTCCCTTTCCCTTGAGGACAATCTTGGATATAGTGACCAGGTTTCTTGCATTTGTGACAAAGTCTTCTCTTATAGTCACTAGATGAGGAATCACTTGCTTCTTGAGGATTTTCCAGCGACCACGTCTTGAGAATTTCGGAATTTCTTCTGCAGCGATGCTAGCTCTGGCCAAATTCTTGAGGATCTCCTAGGCTACTACGAGTCTTCACTCTCGATTCGGACACGACCTTGGCCTTGAGACACGTGTTTTCCATAGCGAACCATAGAGATCTCTCTTTGACAATAATGGAACTTCGTGAGTATTTAGCCTTCGAGGATATCGGCGGGATCAAAGACTTGTAGTCAGCTCGTTCTTGTATCATCGATGCGGAGTATCAAATGAGGAATCAAGCGATCTTAGCAATTTCTTCACCACCTCATGGTCGGTGATGTCGATTAGCACCAGTGCTTGAAGCTCATTTGAGATGTCGGTGAAGGCGATCGAAGGTTTGTTGAACATTTTCGTTGTCGAGTCTTTTGAAGCGGTTGAAGAGATTAGAAGAACATCAACTCGAGAGTCGCTGAGTTGAAACACCTTCATTTACTTTGGACAGCTTTGTCCCAGATGAGTTTAGCGATTCAAAGCACTCACTCTTCCATATTGACCTTTGCTCAGATGGCCACATATGATATTCTTAAGCTTGAGAATCGAGTTGCTTGAATCTCTTCACATCAGCATCATTAGGAGAAGGTGTGGTGAGGAAACACCTTTTGTCACAACATACGAGAGATCATTGTCAATTGCTTCAAGATGCATTAGCATTTTGTTCTTCGATAGGGTAGTCCGTCCCATCGAAGGTAGGACACCCTCTTTGAGACCTTGATCATACTGCGGTCGACATAACTAAAACTCCGGTGGTTAAACCAAAATCACACGAGAACAAGAGTACCTTGCTGCGATACCAATTGAAAGTGCATTATATCGACTAGAGGGGGTGAATGGCGATTTTTATGAATTCTTCAACTGAGAATTTGCGGTGAGGAAATTCCTTAGCGAAGAAACTACTTACTGACGGAATAAGTACTCAGAAGTAAGCATAACAGATTACAAGCATTGTCATCATGATGAAATGAAGACAATCACAAGTCTGAAAGCGTAATCACGAGGATAACACAAGATGAAGACAAAGCAGGACTAAAGAAATTGGCGAGGAAATTGAGAAAGTCTTGATCAAAGTCTTCAAACACAGATATGAACAAACACTCAACACGATAATGAAATGAAAGGGTTGAGGAAATAGAACCGATTAGGTTGGTGAAGACAATGATTTGGTAGACCAGTTCAACTCTTTGTCTCGGTTATGCGTGCACGGTTGGAAGCGGTGAGTATTTAAACTCGAGGACACTGTCCGGACACCCGATCCTTGAAAACACAGCTCGGGACACCAAGTCCTCACCGTATTCTCTTTGAACTAAGGTCACGAGACCTCGTCCAATCACTCGTGGTAAGTCTTGAGCGACTCAAACCTTCACATACTTGGTCACTCGGCGATCCACAATTCCTCTTGGATGCTCTAGACCGTGGCCTAACCGTCTGGAAGAAGCACAGTCTTCAAAGGTAACAAGCGTCGGATCCACAGGATCAATTTCTTGATGATGCTCAATCACTTTGGGTTTATTGGGGTTTGGTTTTGGGTTTTCCTCACTTGATGATTTTCGCTCAAAGTCCTCGGAGGATGGGTTGCTCTCAAATGACAAGTGTCAAGTTCTCTCGAGCAGCCAACCAGCTAGTGGTTGTGAGGGGGACTATTTATAGCCTAGGGAGCAACCGACATGATAAGACATAAATGCCCTTCAATGATATGACCGTTAGGTGGATAAGATATTTTGGGACAGGTGGCGCTTGCCTTTGACAGCAGTCGAAATTTGAATATCAAATTCCTTAGGGCTATCATGTTCCTCACTGTGTAAGCAATCCGATCCGCTGGCGAATTCCTAACTCCTCGGTCGAACAAATTCCTCGTGACCGGAAGAGCTTCGTCTCATCCTTTGAAGAAATTGGTGAAGCTATATGAGATTTCAAAGGCTTCACTCGAAGGGTTTGGTAGGTGTAGGATTTTGAGTTGAGCATCAAATGGAAATTTTCCTTAGTATTTCCTCGACCCCTTTAACGATGCAGTGTTTCCTATGACTCAAGAAGAAAATGAAACTACGAAAACAAGTCTTCACGCTTCATGTTCCTCAAATGAATACCAAGTCTTTAGGGTCACACCAATTTCTTCACTTTCAAAGTCTTGAGAAAGTCTTGAATATCAAAGTCTTGGATGAAGAACTTCATTTTAAGGTTGACTTTCCTGTAAATATCAAACTCCTCATAGACTTATAGACACTGTGTACACTCACAAGCGTATTATTACTTAACCTATAAGTCTTCAATACACCAAAATCACTAAGGGCACTAGATGCACTTACGGATCTGGTGCTAGTAGTTCACCCGCATCCGAAACATCTAATTTTAGAGGGGTCAATACATATATATATATATATGAATGAATGAAACTCAACACAAATGATGGTAATAAAATAAAATTGTGAATATTGTTATTCACGCACTTCATTTTGTTTGTCGAGTAGCCCGCTCACAGAGTAAGTGTGGCGGATGGACTGCATAAATGTAGTATCCACGAAATCATTCCTTGTTCACCTTACAACCACTTTACAAGAAATAGAAGTCAATCAAACTGATAATTAGCAAGCATGTTAAATGGTATTGATGAAACTAGCGCTTGAATCACTAGGAGATCGTGGAATATGCTACTATAGTACTTACTTTGGTGTCTAAATTGCAGCTTCTTGGCAGTCCGAAGCTTTTGGTGAATTTTCTCCAAACCCTGCCAAAAGAAAGCAGTTACTTGATATCAGAAATGAACAAAGTTGTTGATATGGTGGATAATGATCGATTTAACTTACTTCTCGAGGATTTTAGTCATGTCGCATACTCCTTGGGATCTTTTCGTCTCGAGTCTAAGGCGAGTTACTACTCCTGCTCAAGCTTAATCTCTAGGAGAATATAGTGGTACTGCGCATGCATGCATAACTCATCAATATTACATTACTATAACTTTGGACTAATAAAGAAACAGAATATGCCACAAGACAGTAACACTCACTTGAAGTTGTAAGGAAAGAGTATTATATCCTTGTGTTCATTTATTACCAGCGATTGTAGCAAGTTGGCCTCGGTATTTTGACATGAAATTCAACCTCGATTGCATCTATGAGATTTGTGTTAATGAACCCAATGGAACCCACTTGTTTTTCTTCAATTGGCGATCTTCAATCTGTATAATATAGTGAGGATAATTATAAATACATGCAATGAAAGAGCTGAGTTATATAGAGAGACTTAATAGCGAGTAGTACTACTTACTAGAGAAGTAGCGGTGACCGTTGCTTTATCGAGGCCAATTGATTGAAAAGCGATAGAACTCCTCAAATGGAATGAGCAGCAGTTCAATTCCAGCGAGGTCATGCTCCTTTTAACTCTCACATACAAAGTACTCCTCCCTCGGACTCTGCAGGTTTTCATGTACCAATCATGCAATCTTAGCATCATCGTTGATAGAGAGCTTTCATCTTTGTGAGGGCTTCCCGTACTCGTATCTTTGTATCTGCACCTCCAAAAATCATAATGTACATCGTCGGGAGGTAATCTTGAGTTGCCATAACGGGCACCATCCTCGGATCGGCGATGTAAGCTTAGCAGGTACCTTGGCGGGGAGCACGATTGCTTGGCTTATTCTTGAGCTGGGCAATTTGTTTCCCAGCTCGTCGTTCTTTCATTCTTTGATCACTTTTAGTGCGTCCCGACCTCTTCGCCCGGCAAATGCCTTTCCAATAATCGCTCATAGTTGGTTCTCGGCGGAGACTTTGCGGTTTCCTCGGGAAGCAGGTGCGTTTCGCTTTCACGGATCTACCTTCTCCTCCGGAGGTGGATGTCTGCTTTCAACCACCGCAAACCAGTCATCCACTTGATCTGCGCGATCTTCGCGTTTTCCTCCTCGGTCCTCTCGTCAGTAACTTCTGGAGTCTTCATAGAAGGACGTATCTATATTCCTCCGCCTTTGGCTGTACCGCTAGGACGCCGGCGGAAGCGAGCCGAGGCGGATGTCTTCTTTGCTTGCTTACGGCGGAGGAGAAGGACTACGATGCCGCCGGAGCAGCCTAAGCGGCGGGTCTCTTCGCCCTTCTTGTGGCGGAGAAGGAGGAGCTGGCTGCTGGGCGCGCCAGGCGGAGAAGGAGGGCGGAGTGCCGCCATGCGCCCGGAGAAGGCGGAGTGCCGCCCGCGTGCCCGATCGTCACTCGCGGAGGAGCGGTGGAGGCGTAGTGCTGACTGGGAGCCGGAGGAGGAGGAGGCGGAGGCGTCTAGTTCGGAAGGTTGATGAGCTCCTTCCGCCATAGGCATGGAGTCTTGAGCCGGAACCAGCCTAGTCTCCCCTTCACGGTAGGGTGGTCAAGCACGGGTCCTCAAATCCCTCCGTTATTTCATCCACCATCACCTTAGCATATCATACGGAATCGGTGGCGGTGATAAGTTGTGCGGGTCCACTAGGATAAACTTGCAACAGCGCCTTGACCTTCAAAGTCATCCATCAGCATATAATGTAGCAACTTTGAGACAAGTGATACCATCCCAGGATAGCGGCGAGGCCGTCAAAACATGCTCGGCTGAAAGCAGCTCGGTGGAAGCCACGCTGCTTCTCTCGGCGAGATGGCGGGGTAGCAGGGGAAGCTTGACGGGTCGTTTGCTGCGATCTGCGCTTCTCGTTCCTCTTCTCGTTCCTCTAGCCCCATTACCCTTTCGTGCAGCGCTGCGGTTGGTCTGCTCGATTTCTTCCTCCTCTCGTGGGTTTTGTAACCCCTGCGTCAGGAAAACCAACCTTCCACGAAAGGGGCTGGCTTGCCTCGTGTCCGTCCGAGGGGTGCTCGAGGATTCGAAGGGCCATTGTGAGCTCGTCCTTCTCCTTGTTTGGAAGAGCGTCCCTCGCTCTGTTGCATCGATATAGTGTCGAAGCTTCTGAGTGGTATTTGCGGTTGCTCGTCCGTCCTTGGCACTTCCCTATTCTGAGGGTCAAGGTTCCGCCAGCCCGAAGAACCAAGTCCAGACAGCGATGCAGCGATACATTGTCTCTGGTTCGATCCCTTTTCCAAGCAGATCATGCTCAGCCTTGGACCACTTAGGCGGGCTTTGAGGTATACACTGAACCCGTGCGATGGTGAAGCTTCTTCTTCGCAGCATTTTGCTTGTTTATCGCCGACATCTTCTTACTCTTTTCCGATGTCTTGTGGGCCACAAATGCGGGCGATGATCTTTGATCTTCTCATATTTGCCGATGAATTACTGGTGTCTTATCTTTCTCGACAAACTGGTTCAGCTCTTTCCTCCACCTCCTCATTAGGGTTGCCATCTTCTTAAGGGCACAAGACTTGATTAATTGCTCTTTAACTAGCTTCTCGGATCCTCCTCTGGCGGTAGGGTGAAATTTGCCTTATTTCGGTCAAAGATCTTCTTTACGCATATCATTGACATAAGACACCTTAGGGTCTTCCTCCTTGAAGCTTATACCATTGATGGATGCTGATGGGATCTTGTCCCTAACAAGAACCCCATGCTGACGAAAATGCCTTCCTTGTCGCATAGGTTCAATCGGTTCGCCGTCGAGTAGCGATTTCTATGATCTCAAACTTTTCATCCGAGCTCAACTTTTCTTGGGCCTCGTCTCCTTACGAAGTTGTGCTTTCGATCCGGAAGAACTAGAAATTATAAGGAAGAAAAGCGAGAGTAATTAATATGTACATATACCAAAACAATGGATGCATCAATTAACTAGTCGCACAGGCTTAACTAATATATATATACACTGGCGGACTCGGTTCGATCACGGAACAATCAACCACGGTCTCCATACCTTGTACCTCCATTGTGTCACGGGCCATCATGAACATAGTCCTCTTCTTGTACCCGGCATTAATGGGTGAAGCCATCATGAACATAGCCCTCTTCTTCACCCGATCCGGTGTCGTTGAGAAATAGCGCAACTTCATCACTTCCTTGTGCGATTATGGCCTTGCTAACATCGATTACATTTCTTCGTCTGGAAGTGCTCCATAGTTTACGCAAATATTTACAACATGTCAATTATTATTCAAACATGGTACAGATGGATATATATATATATATATATATATATATATATATATATATATATATATATATATATATAGAAAACAAGCGTAGAACTAGCTAGCTAATCACAATAAGGAATCATGTTAGTTTGGGTGGCCTCGAGAGTTAATTTGTCGGGTAGGGGCGCTGCTGAGGAGGGAGGTAGGGAGACCAACATCGTTTTCTCTCTAGGGTTTGGGGTGCGCCTCGACTGGCAGCTTCAAGGGTTAATTAGGGTGGCCTCGAGAGAGTTAATTTGTCGCGTAGGCATGGCGGGAGGGAGTAGGGAGACCAACATCGTTTCTCTCTAGGTTTGGGTGTCCCGAGAGTTTTGGTCGGCGAGAGGGCGAGAGGGGTGCTGCCGTTGGATAAGTTATCACGGTCGAGAGGGGGTATATATATCGACCGCCCCTCATGTCGAGATTATCTTGAGGGGTTATATGAAACAATGACGCGACATACATATACATGGGAAAATAATGTTATCGGGGAGGGGTGTCGGTACCCCCCCTCGTGTTGAAGTTTCTTCTTTCTCCTCTATTCCTTTCTTCTTCTTCTACTCTTCTTTTCTTCTTCTATGAGAAAGGAAAATAAGGAAAAAAAGGAAGAAGGAAGAAGAAAAAAAAAAAGAAAAAAGAAAAGGAATAGAGAGAAGAAGAAAAATAGAAAATTTTCTTATTTATTTCTCCTCTTCTTCCTCTCTCTTCTTCTCCTTTCTTCCTCTTCTTATTTTCCTTTTTCCTCTCATTCTTTTAGTATTGCTTGTTTTAAAAAAATGTTCAAATAGAAAATTTCAAAAAAAACAAAGGTTTTGCCTAATGCATTGTTCATATGAATATACAAACATTTGCATATTCTACAATAATTAATATCACCAAAAATCTATGAACAGAAAAAAAACCTAACTTTTCTAAAAATCTATCTTTTGCATATATGAAAACATTAATACACATATGAACAAAAAATATATATGAACAAAACATACTACGAACAATTTTTTAACATCTACATAACATATATATACATACATACATACACATATACATTATATATATATATATATATATATATATATATATATATATATATATATATATATATATATATATATATATATATGTAATTAAACTAATAAAAATGAAAAAACTAGAGCCGGTGTGTGGCAGTATGCGCTCACAATGACAGTAGGTGAGATGGCGATACTTGACGAGTGCGAAATGGCGAGGCAGCCTTGTGAGAAGCGGGGCAGGAAGCGAGGCTGGCCCGTGTGGCCGAGACAGAACCAGAGGCGCGGGAGAGGCAGCTGCCAGCCGAGACTTGAGCTCGGTGAGCGGCAACAGCGCGGCGGCAACAGCCAGTGGAGCAACTGGCGGCGTGGGAGGTCGGCGTCATCAAGAACTGGCAGCGATGGGATTCTGAAATTTTGCAAAGTGTTTGCTTATATAGCAAAGGCATTGGTCGGTTAAGTGAAACCAGCGGGACTAATACCTGCTAATCCCGGTTGGTGCCTCAAACGGGACCAAAACCTCCTTTTGGCAGCCCAAAAGAGCGGAGGCAGGCGGCCCTTTGGTGCCGGTTGATGCCACGAACCGGTACCCTTGCCCCCTTTAGTCGGTTGGTGCCTGACAGGGACCAAAACCCAATGCTGCTTGCGTCCTTTGCCAAAGTTTAGTCCCACCTCGCTAGTTGAGAGGCGTGCGGTGGTTTATAAGCCTTGCTACGCAACCATCTCAGCTCCTCTCCACCATGAGGCTTCAAGACTTACTTGCTATGCTTTGCACGGTGGGCCTTACAGGACTCTGCGGGCACAAATCTGGCCCATAGTAGGGTTTCTAGTCGTATTCGGTAGTGGGGGCCTAGTAGGAGAGCATTTTTGTTTTCTTTACTTATTTTGCTATTTTTTTTTTCCAGTTTTTTTTGTTTGTTTTCTGCATTATTTATTTTCTTTTGTTTTTTGCTTTATTTTTTAATTCTTTTTGCTTTTAGTTTCTGAAAATTATAAACTTTACATTAGTGCCATTAGTTTTTTAGTAAGAGGCATTTTTTTGTTTTCTTTACTTATTTTTGCTATTTTATTTTTTCAGTTTTTTTGTTTTGTTTCTGATTATTTATTTTTTTTTTTTGCTTTATTTTTAATTCTTTTTGCTTTTAGTTTTCTGAAAATTATAAACTTTCTGTTAGTGCCATTAGTTTTTCAGTATGAGGCATTTTTTGTTTTCTTAACTTATTTTTGCTATTTTATTTTTCATTGTTTTTTGTTTTGTTTTCTGCATTATTTATTTTCTTTTGTTTTTTGCTTTATTTTTAATTCTTTTTTGCTTTTATTTTTACAAAATTATAAACTTTCTGTTAGTGCCATTAGTTTTCAAATTTGAAAACACTTTTTTTTTTTTGCTTTATTTATTTTATTTTGTTTCTACTTACAAAAAATACTTATTATTGCTATTTTAATTATTACGAGGCGAACCATAAGACATTAAAGCATTTCAAATGAACTCTGAAAAAGTTGAAAGTTGGCATGGTATCATAAATTGACCCACATAGCATGTGCATGTACAAAGCAGACAATGCTATCATACTTTCGTCGATTACAAATTTGGCATGGTATCATCATAATAGTTGCGGAGAAAGTCTTCACTTTTTCTTCGCTTGTGTCATTTACTTATTGCTTGTAACCATGGATAATCTTCATCGTTTATCGAGGATCTTTGGGGTCAGCCTTGACATTAAAGGAGAATTTCATGAAACTTTTCATAATCTTGAGACATATACATCTTGTCCTCCACTCCCACGATGTCCCTTTTCTGAAAAGAACTATGTGGTGCTTTGGCTCATCGTATGATGTATTAAGCTTCCTTATCTTTTCTCTTTCTCGATGCGAGTAGACATGTCCTTCACATAGATAACACATGCCACATCATTGGCTAGAGCCGAGCAGTTCGTCGGTGTACCCAAGATTTTCAGATCCTTGTTGTCATTCCGTCTTGTGGGTCTACATACCCACGCCTGACGTGATTGACCCATTTGCACTTAAACAAAGGGACCTTAAAATCGTGTCAGTAGTCAAGTTCCCATATGTCCACTATGTAACCATAATATGTGTCCTTTCCCCTCTCGGTTGTTGCATCAGGCGGACACGCGCTGTTTTAGTTAGTGCTCTTTTGATCTTGGTCGATCGTGTAAAATGTATTCCCATTTATCTCGTATCCTTTCCAAATCAATACAGTCAAAGATGGTCCCTTGGACAACAAGTACAGCTCATCACAAGCAGTGTTGTCACCTCTCATCGTGCTTCCAACCAACTGCTGAAAGTCTGATGTGTTCATATGTAATCCGATTAATCGCTTTTCTCCAAGGGTGTTTGGGCGCGTGAAGCATTCTTGTGTTCATCGACATGCAGGGGTCACCAAGGTAGAGTTACAGTAGAAAGCTGTATGAGTGTGCTTGAGACCAAGAATATCCGTCCACACATATAATTGAGTCCCTTCAAGCGTGCCTTTTCGGTCAGTCTCCCCTCATACATGATTTAGGAGACCTATCTTCTAAGGCAGGAATGAAGTCAACACAAAACCCGATGACATCCTCATTTGATGGCCCATGGAGATGCTTCCTTCGGCCCTAAGCGTTATGG
>JAHIAM010019793.1:0-18102 GCA_021605205.1 Aegilops longissima
GGATCCCTCAAAATACTAAGGACAAAGTTGGCTCAAGCTCAAAAGCTCAAGACTCTTCATTTTACATTTAGTGATCCAAGATCACATTGAGTCTATAGGAAAAGCCAATACTATCAAGAAGGGAGGGTGTTGTTAATGAGCCTCTTGCTTCATTGCTTAGTGATATGCTCCAAAACCCTCAACTACTTTCCCACATCCACATTGCCTAAACCTAAAGCCAAAATCGGTCACACGATTCTTTCTATCGCCCACCGATTCCAAAAGTCATACTTGCCACAAACCCTAAGCAAATCGGTCTTCCGATAGGGATCTCGGTCTCAGAGATGGGTTCAATCTCTTTTTCCCTTTACGTTTGGTCTAACAGTGGCGTCGGTCCCAAGTTGCAATTAAACTCTTTTTCCTTTTGTAACATTTGGTCTCACGAAAAAAAATCGGTCCCAAGTTTACGACCAACTCTCTTGAAAGCTTTCAAAATCGGTCCACCAAGTTTGTGTAATCGGTCACCGAGATTACGTTATGCCTAACCTAACCATATCGGTCTCAAATGCATTCATCCACGAAAATCACTACGTCCTAGGGTTTACTAAATGGTCGACCGAGTTTAACGATTGGTCCCCGAGTTTGGTAAATTGTGTGATTAGATTTTGTGTGGAGCTATATACCCTCCACCTCCTCTTCATTGTGGAGAGCCATCAACAACCTACACTTCCAACTTACATTTGAGAGAACCACCTACTCATGTGTTGAGGCCAAGATATTCCATTCCTACCATATGAATCTTGATCTCTAGCCTTCCCCAAGTTGCTTTCCACTCAAACCCTCTTTCCACCAGATCCAAATCCTATGAGAGAGGTTGAGTGTTGGGGAACTATCATTTGAAGCACAAAGAGCAAGGAGTTCATCATCAACACAATTTGTTACTTCTTGGGAAGTGGTGTCTCCTAGATTGGCTAGGTGTCACTTGGGAGCCTCGGAAAGATTGTGGAGTTGAACCAAGGAGTTTGTAACAAGGAGATCGCCTCCGTGAAGATCTACCACTAGTGAGGCAAGTCCTTGGGGCGGCCATGGTGGGATAGACAAGGTTGCTTCTTCGTGGACCCTTGTGGGTGGAGCCCTCCGTGGACTCAGCCGGGCCGTTCCCCGTGGGTTGAAGTCTCCATCAATGGATAAGCACCACCTATCGGAACCACCCAAAAACATCCGTGTCTCCAATTGCGTTTGAATCCTCAAACCCTTCCCTTACTTTCTTGCAAGTTGCATGCTTTAATTTCCGCTGCCTATAACTCTTTGCATGCTTGCTTGAATTGTGTGATGATTGCTTGACTTGTCCTAAAATAGCTAAAATCTAAACTATAAAATTGGGAAAAGGTTAAGTTTTATTGGTCGTAGTCTAATCACCCCCCTCTAGACATACTTCAAGGTCCTACAAGTGGTATCAGCTTTGGTCTCCATTTGCTTTGATTTCCATAGCTTTTGGTGGTCATAGCCTTGGTTTCACAACCTAGGAGAGTATGGCGTCTAGCGGGAAATTATCAGTGAGGTCGATGGTACTAATTTTGCTAGTTGGAAGCATAAGATGAAAATGCATATTCTTGGACATAACCCGCTGTTTGGGCAATTATTTGTATTGGCCAAGGTGAATTCGATGGGAGAGAACCGAACCGTGAAGCTAATCGGAAGAATTGAAGATGTTGCAATGCTCAAGCATGTGACATCATCTTCACGGTTTGCCAAAGAATTCAACAAAATCAGCCGTCTTGAGAATGCAAAGGAAATTTGGGATACTTTGATTGATATGCATGAAGGTCCGGTCGTCAAAGGAATCAAGTTGGATGTGCTCCAAAGTCACTTGACAAGTTCAAAATGAAGGATGGTGAAGGTGTCTTTGAAAGTACTCTGGCTTGCTCTTATCACAAATGAGATTGCCGGCTTAGGGAGTGAAAGATGACCAAAAATTCATCATCAAGAAAATCCTAAGGCATTGGATGGAAAGTATGATACGTGTGCACATTGATCCAAATGATGCCAAACTACAAAGATCTCAAGCCAACGGAAGTCATTGGAAGGATTGTTGCTCATGAGATGTCACTCAAGGATAAGGAGGAACTTCACAACAAGTCAAGTGGTGCTTACAAAGCCTCAAGTGAAGCCCCCATCATCAAGTGAAAACCAACCTTCAATGAAGAATTGAGCTTAATGGTGAAGAACTTAACAAATTCTACAAAAGTAGAACAAAGAAAAGCTCCAAGTCAAGGTCTTACAATGACAAAGATCTTCTAGTCGAGGCAATTTCTACAATTGTGGGAACCGGACACTACTCCAATGAGTGTCGACACCCTACAAAAAAGAAGATTCTCCAAAAGAAGGAGCAAAGAAAGAATCACCACCAAGAGAGAGGAGGGTAGAGATGATGTTATGACGAAGACCCTCACGGAGAAGAAAGGATTGGAAAGGAAGGACAAGTCATCAAGAGCTACACAAAAGAAGACATCAAGCTCATGTTGGTGAATGGGTTTCGGCTCGACTCCGACCATCACTCGGAGAAGCTATCCTCCGACTCCAAATATACTCAAGATGAAGGTGTTGCGGTCTAGCACTTTGTCAACCAACTCCTCGACATATTTGACTCACCAAATGAAGGAATTGGAGATGCTTCATGGCCAAAGGTCCAAAGGTAACACACCCGGTATTTGATTTTATGTTGATGAAGATGACTTGCTAGGTGATGATTTACTTGTTGACAACTCTAGTGATGAATACTATGATGAAATCAATTAATCATGCTAATCAACGAATGACAATGATAAGGGAAAATTGAGCTTCTAACTAAAGAACTAAACACTCTTAAGTTGGCTCATGAAACTATCTTAAGATCATTAAGAACTTTTAAGGGCTCATGAGAAGTTACCTTTGAAAAGCTCAATCTTGAGCAAGAGCATGAGTTCTTAAAGGCAATCAATGATGTCTCCAAGAAAAGTTCTTCTTACATTAAGCGTTTACTCTTATCTACTTACATGCCTCAAGTCAAGTCTAGTAACAAGTACAAAAAGATACTTCCTCTAGTAGTAACAATAATTGTCAATGTTGTTGCTTCTAGTAGTTCTCTTATTCCACTAATGATTCTCTTAGCCAAGTTACCTTGAAAAAAATAGTTTATTGAAGGAATTATAGAAAGTGTTTACAAGAGCCTTGGAGTAAGCAATTGAGGAAATTTGCAACAAGGAAGGCACGGAAGAATCAAGGTGTTGGTTTTGAGAGTTCAACCAATGGAGTTGAGTGGGAAGAAGATCAATACCCCAAGACAAAGTTTGTTCCTCAACAAGAGAAATGATCCTACTTCCTTCAAGGGACACAAGCTCAAGATGATCTTCCACCACAAGACCACAAGAAAAAGGCAAGGACAAGCTTGAAGAGATTGATGCATTTGAAGAAGCACCTAAAGCCTCGTTCAGTGGGTCCCAAAGACTACGTCAAGTTCTACTTCATCAAGTACAACTACAACTCAAGGATTCCCATCAAGATGATGTGGATCGAAGAAGAATAGAGAGTTCTTGAGGGTGACTCCCCAACATTCTTCACTCATATCATTTTGGCAAGAACAAGTGCAATCAACTTTCCATCTTGCACTAGTTCAAGGGTCACAAACCCTCATGTTGGTAAGGCAAGGGACAAGGTAACCTAATGTTTTATGGACATCATCTTTGTGTGCATCACTCTATGTCTATGGATATTCTTGTTTGTTCCTTGTGGGACCCCATGTAGGAAGTTGAAATGCAACTCACTCCAAAGGATTGCTCCAAATGATCTACATCAACATTGAGCATCTACATCTTCAAACCTACATGAAGTCATCATCACAAAACCCAAGGTTAGTTCATCCCTCTAAGGGGATCTCACATCTGGGGAAACTCTAAGAATTGAGTCAAAGCAACTCTAATGGGTGAACACATTAATGCATTATGTAAAAGGGTAACCCACTTGAGCTTAACGATGAGTATGACCTATGATCAAATGTTCTCATTTGACTCCTAATCAATATACTCATATATAGATGACCTAGTCATCGCCAATTTGATAGTTCTAAAATTGGTTGTGCATGCTTTGCCACATATTTCAATTGCCATCTTATTGTGTGAGCATGTTGGTATATTTTACTCATTCAAGGACATCCACTTGTTGTTTTGTTTGTTTGGATTCTTTTCTTTGTGCCAAGTGGATGGACAAGAATGCCTAAGAACCTTCTTTAGCTATCTATGCTTTTCTCGTCTCAAACTCTATTCATGCTACATCACAAAATTTGATCAAGTCGATTTGAACCACTCGTGTGAGGATTTGGAGTCCCGATTTCATAGACTTAAACTTCCAAAACCTCTTAATGATTCTCGGGTAATCCTTCCATTTGGTCCTACCAAGATCATCAAGTTGATCAGTTTTCAATCTCGGTGAACCGATTTGAACTTTCGGTCCCAGTTTTTGCTTGAACCGTTATGCATCTCGGTGCCACCGAGTTTTCCCGGTCACACCCGGCAGTCGGCTATATATACCAGGGCAAAATTTTAAATTTCTCAAACCCTTCCCAGCAAGCTTTGCTCGCCATCGTGGTCTCCGGATTGTCCTCTCGCACCTCCCCGCTGGTCCGCCGAATCAAGGTTCGTCCCGCCGTTGCCGCCGTAATCCACCGCCAAGTTAGGGTATGGACTTAACTTTGTGCTATCCATTGATTCGGCACATTGTTTTCATATTGATTCTTGCCACGGAAACTCATCTATCCCCAAAGTAGTTCATAGATTAGTTGTGATTCAAATTTTAGGTTTAGGTTTCCCGGAACCATCTGGACCCACCAGTTGAAAACTTCGGTCTCACCGATTTGGCTTATGCCATTGCACTAGTGACTCTCGTCTGAGAATTACTAATCGGTGCAAATTTGAATTCGAAACCCTAGCCCTCGGTACCCCTGAAACTTCGGTCCAACAGATCATCGGTTTAGGTTCCAAAAACTGCTTTGGTATCACCGAGTTGTGGATCCAAAATGCTCAGGAAAACTAAGACTGAACTTTTGAGTCATTCTTTTAAAAAACCTCTGCATTTTGTGATGCTCATCTTTTTATCTCATCTAAACTCTTCACAGGTCGGATCGCTTTGGGTATTGATAAAGTGCAGGAACAGTGAAAAGCGGATGGACTTGGTGAGGGCACTAGTCCCTCAACTTCAAATGAAGGGCGAAGTACTCCTAACAATGCCAAGGCTGCAACTAGGCAAAGGAAAAAGAACTTGATTAGGAGGATTAAAGTGAGGAAGATGAGGCTACTCCAAGAAATGGTGCTCAAGAAGAATATGGCCAAAAAGAATGCAAAGCCTCATGAAGATCAAAGGCCGCGGAAGACAACCAATGTCCAAACCGGTGTCACACAAGCTTCTTTGGAAACCCAACCCAAAGAACCAGTGCGGAAGGAAGAAAAAGAAAGGAAAGGTCAAGATGACCATGGCGAGTTATTGGAAGCCTTCCATGATGGAAGAGGAAGATGAAATTCTGCACCTCAAAGGCACCAAAGCTTATGGGGATGCTATTAGATCGGGGGGCCACATCTAAGAAGGCACCCAAAGCTGCCCCCAAAGCCAAGTTGCCCAAAGAGGAATACCGGGTATTCCATGCTGAAAGAACAAGGCCCGTGCGAGGATCGATGAGGAAGATGAAGGGACAAGTTAGAAAGCCAAGCCCAAGATCAAACCAAATGATGCCCATCCTGGGTGAGGACATGAGAATCAGGAAGGATTTGAGGATATGGAGGATGGAAGATCCATATGCTTCAAGGAGAAAACTGCAGTTGACTACGGGTTCCACACAAAGGCAAAGGGGACTTCATAAACAATTCTTGGACAAAAGCCCATTGTCTTGACATGAGGTGGGTTTGGAATTTCATGAAGGAAATGAAGAGCACTATCCGAGTGCAAAACTTTGTTGGTTGTGGAGTTGCAGATTTTGTTGGGAAAAGCTCACAAATGGAATGATGAACTTATCATGCGTTCTACTCACAACACATTTTACCCGATGGAAGAATTGTTTGGATGTCCGAAGGTACAAGGTACAGTCAATGTTGAAGAATGGGCAAAGCGATAAATGCCCAGAGAAAATGAGGATGACCTAGACATTTATGCAAAGAAGAGAGTCACAATTCAATGGCTCACATGTACAAGGAGATTCGGACAAGGCATTAGGAACTCACAAGTTTGGATCATTCACTTTCTGTCGGGGTTGCCAACCATAAATTGGATTGAGGCACACTTTGTTGCCCAAGGGTGACCAAAATGATCGAGGGCATGCCATCAACATGTTGCATGTGTTTGATGTCCCATAAGTTCAAAGTCATGAGCGATCATTGAAACAATCAAAGGATTCAGCGTCGAAGAGGGCGTGGATATACCTCAGATCAAAATTGATAAACTCAAAAAGATGGGAAGGAAAATATCAGTTGGATGGAACACTTTCCACTTTATCCAGACTTTGAGGACAATGAGGTTGTCATGAATGAAGATGATCCATCAGTTCAAGCTCGAGAAAGAAGGGAGGCAAAGAGGAGAAAGCTGCCAAGATGCCAACTCAAGAGGAGGCATCAGTATTTCTTGAAGAACAAAGGGAGCAGCTTGGTTCGTAGCATCAACCACGAGGATTGAGAGGGTTCCACCCTCACTCAAAATCAGGAGGCCGGAGAGAATCATAGAACAAAAGTTCTATAACTTAGATTGAAAATGGCAGATTCGTCTGCGGTGGAGGAACTCCAAGATGACATCAGGAGAGGAAGGGCAAAACAACAAGATGTGTTTGCAGTGCCTGAGCCCAGAGGTCATCTGCGTGCGGTTCGACACAAACAACTTCATCACCCTACCCTCGGTGCCCCAGCTCCCATCTACATCGCTCCGCTCCCTACTTCAATGAACTTTGTCCTCCGTTTCGGACTCCCCACCACGAAGATCAAGCACAGTCGATCTAGCACTATGCATTTTCTATGAACTTTTGGTAACTTGTTGCCAAGGGAGAAAAATGTATAGATCCCAAGCTTCGGGAGTGTTGCTTTTGTTCTCTCTTGCTTTATTTGGTGGTTTTCAACTTTGTTTGCTTTTGGTTGAGATACTATGCTTGTGACATGGCGACGACCCAAAATCGGTCAAATTCGTATCGTCCATCCCAAGATCTTGGTACTCACGATTAATCGATAAAGTAATCAAGTTCAATCACACCGAATATCATTGCGATTCTCATATAGAGTCTTTATTACAAGGGAATAAATTGGCTCAAGGCCAACTCATGAAAATAAACTAAAAAGTCTTTGGGCGTCGAAATAAGCAGTCCATCCGACTCCAAGGGTAATAAAGCGGGCGTAGCCCCTCTGATGGAATATATCTCGCAACATAATCGTTGCAGCCATGTAATCGCTTTTGGAATAAGCGGAAGTCATGAAGAATAACAAAATAAAGTTACTAACTCTATATGCATTTTGGTGTGGGCTCAAGTTTCATCATTTTGCAAAACAAATTTTATCCTACTTTGGACCTTGCAAATTACTACAATTGTTGGTAGTTATTGAGATGGTTCCCAACCAATATCTGTTCCCAAATTATTATTAAGTCATAAACCCTCAAATTATTCCATTAATTTTAGTGTTGAGATATCGAATACTTCCAAGGTCCGGAGGCTCAAATGTAATATAACGAGGACGGCTAATCGATTAGGTTATAACTCTCTGCGAGAGGTTTCGCACTTTCCCATAGAATCATTCCTCCTTTAAAGTCTTAGCACTTCATGGTGTTTGAAGGCGGGGCAGATAAACGAGGTCTTCAAGAGTTCTTACGGCCTTGCGGTACCCATCCAATCCTACCGTTCGTCTACTTCTCGTAGTACCGTCCAGCCAGCGTCACTACTAGGGTTAACCCAGCGAGCCCATAATGGCTGCGGCTTGCAATTAGCTTCGGTCATGGGGCATCCATCCTTCTCTTCGTGGCTGGGTGAAGCTTTCCTTGGGATGTCATGGCGCTTCTCCATGCATCCGGCCTGCTGGGTGCTCGGGGTGCCGTCAGCAATCCTCCACCCAGTGGTGATTTTCGAAGTCCATCTTGATCATTGTAGTCCATGGGTTGTCATCATCTTGACTCTCACATCTTGCTTATGAATTTCACTCATCCCAAATCCGTCTCGAGCATAGCAAAATAACTACTACGTCCAGGGTCATGGTAACAAGGGATTGGTTCATCCTACCACATGATACTACTCAAGTTTAATGACTTCAAGATTTCACTACTGCATGCAATGGTGGGGTGGTGACAACTACTAATGCACAAAACATGGGTATTGAAATAACATGATCAAAACTTGCCTTTTGATGATCCTTGTAAGCTAAAAATTAAGTAGTAGCAAGCTTCGCACTCGGAAACTCTACGAGACAAACAATAGCACAATAAGCACAATGCAAAAGGATCACACAAGTAACATTAATAAAACAATCAAACCAAATCCAAAAGGAAAACTCAAAGAAATCAACTCAAAGTTTTCCCTACTCCAAACAATAACAAAAATAGTTTTTATATAACAAATTTCCTTAAAATAACCTAATCATGGTTTAGGTTAACTTAACGAGAAAAGGATTAACTAAGCAACTAGGAGCAAAAAGAATTAATTAAAAACTATTATAAAACTCATTTTAGGCATAATCCAATTTCTATTAAGAAAAATAATTTAAAACTTTTATTAATTATAAATAAAAGTTCATCTAATGAGTGGCAGAAACTAACCTAGAATAACTAATCACAAGTTAAAAATAAATTAATTTACTAATTAATTAATTAGGAAAACAGGAAGTAGTTAATTAATTAGGATTAATAGGATTCTGTCTAGAACTAATTATTTATTAATCCTAAAATACCAAAGTTAATTTCTAGGGTTTGGCAATGTCAAAATAAAGTGATGACAAAAGAATCATGCAAAAATAATTTTTCTAGCTAAAGTTATAGCAGATTTGCTATTCTGACTAAAACAATATTAAAGCATTTTAATTATTATTAACATAGCTAAATATATATCAGAAACTACATAAAATTTTCAATCCAACAAAAAGAATCACTCAAAATATTAAACAGAATAAAAGATATACATTTTGAAAATTGAAACTATTAAAGCTAAAACAGAAAATCAAAATAAAAGAAAAAGCCTCTTGGGCCTAAAGCGTGCACTAAGCGTAGTTTAGTCTAAGCAGGCCCTAGGTTTAAACTAACCCGGCCTAATAAAATAAACCTAAACTAATAATTAAACCAATCGGGCGGCGGTTTTATTAATAAAACCTACCCCTTGAGGGCTTCTAATCTAGGCCATCGATCTAAGATCGGACGGTGAAGTGCTGCGAGGGACTTCTGGGACTCCCGTGACGTGATGCCGAGGCGTCTGGGCGTCGAGGCTCGGCGACTCGAGGAGATCTTGTACGAAACAGGGAAGGTTGATGTGGTGTTAGGGAGGTGGTGGACCAGGTGGCGTCGGCGACTTTGGCGGCGATGGCGAGCTCGAGACTCGGTGAGCTCGGAGAGGAGAGGTCCGTGAGGCTAGGGAATGGGTCTGAGGCTCGGCTCTTGCAGGGCCTCGAGATGCCGGAAGGGCATCGAGTATCGGGATCCGGATCCTGGGATCCGTGGATCTCAGCGGCGTGGCGTGGGCGAGAAGAAGGCGGGGCCTGAGTCAGGAGAGAAGGCGAGGGTGGTGGCGAGGCCAGGTTTCAGTGCGAGGTGGTGGGCTGGCACAGGCGGCTCAGGCTGGCAGTTGGGCAGCTTCAGTGAAATTTGGCAGTGAGCTATAGGGTGGCTGGCTGGGCACAGGGTGCTTTAGTTGGCGCCCCAGGGTTTCTTTTTTTTTTAATTAAAACTAAAACAAAAATAAAACCCAAATTATAAATAATTTATATAGGGTATATATATACCAAAATGATCGGGGATTATTCCCTTTCATTTGAACATTTTCAAAGTCAAAATCAAACTTTATAAAATCTATTTTTTCAAATTCAAATAAAATTCAGATTTGAATTCCAAAACTTTTAGCATTGTTTCTTCGATATTTTGGAGTGTCATGTTCTCCTCTCATACTTTTGATCAAGTATTTATCGGGCTTAGTTTTTGGAATTGTTTCCCACATGCCAAAGTTTGAAATTCAAATTCAAAACTCAACTTGCTCGAAACTTCAAATGACAATCAAATTCAAACAGAATGCATAGGATGCTTAGCTATAATTGTAAAACATTCCAAATAGGAAATTTGGGATGTTACAAACCTACCCACCTTAAGATGAATCTACGCCCTCGAGATTGGGTTAACTAAATAGGTGCGGATGGTCTCGGCGAAGATCTTCTTGGCGTTCCCAGTGGCTTCTTCCTCGGTGTGGTGACTCCACGACACCTTGCAAACTTGATGACCTTGCTGCGGGTGACTCCTTGCAGTCTCAGAATCGGACGGGTTTCTCCTTGTAAGTCAGATCCTGTCAAGCTGTATGGCCTCTAGGGCCTTGTGTCTCTCAACGGAACATCGGCCATGTCGGCATGGCACTTCTTCAAGCGAGATACGTGGAAGACATCATGAACTCGGACAATCCTTCGGCAATTCCAACTTGCATACAACTTCTCCACGGCCTTCGAGGATTTTGTAGGGGCCAATGAATCGGGGTGCTAACTTTCCTTGACTCCAAACCTCTTGATTCCACGAAGTGAAGACACACGAATATCTCGGTCTCCCCTTAGAAGTCACTTCCTGCGCTTCTTGTCGGCATAACTCTTACATCTTGTTGTGCTATCTTGAGCTGTCTCGAATCAGCTTGACTTTCTCTTGAATCCTTGATAAGATCGGAACGAAAAGTGATCGATCTCAACACTATCCCAGCAATGGTGTTACCTCCTTCGTATAGAGAGCTTGAAGGGCCATCTTCAAACTGGATTGATAGCTGTTGTCGAGAACTGCGTCTGACAAATTATCATCAGCTAGACCCATAATCTAGCACACAAGCTCTCAACATGTCCTCGAGAATCCGATTGACTCTTTGGTTACGTCCATCATGCGGATGAAAAGCTGTCTTGAATTCCAGCCTCGTAAAGTTTCATGCAAGCTTCCAAAACTTTGAGGTAAACTGCGTTCCTCTATCGACACAATTTTCCTCGGAACTCCATGCAAACATCGATCCTGGTCATGTATATCTTGGCCAACAGCACTGGTATAGGTAGTCTTCAGGGGAATGAAGTGAGCTACCTTGGTCAACGATCAACTACTACCGGATAGAATCATAACTTGAGCGGGTCTGGGTAATCTGTGATGAAATCCATACCAAGTTTCTCCCATTTCCAATCGGGAATCGGCAAAGGTTGAAGTAACCTGCTGCCGATGTTACGCCTTTACGTTGGCAAACCCATCGACTACGTACTCGGCAATGTCCTTCTTCATACACATCCACGAAACTTTGCTTCAAATCCGGTACATCTTGGTGTTGCGGGGTGAATCGGTATGGTGAATCATGAGCCTCTGAAGAATTAGCTTCGACTCGAAATCATTGGGCACATAATCGATCCTCAAACCATATAGTTCGTGTTCATCCTTACGGAATCCTTTAGCTTTTCCTTCCTCCATCTTTTGCTTTATCTCATCGATTTCCTTGTCCGACTTACGTGCTTCACGAATCCTTTCGGTCAAGGTGGACTGAACTTCGAGGTTGCAACAAATCCTTTGGGACTATCTCGGTCGGAGATCTACGAGGTCATCGACTAACTCTGGGGTAATCCTCCGGTGAAAGTATTCACATAACTCTTACGGCTCAAGCATCTGCTACAACATTAGCTTTACGGGTGGTAATGCAATCTCATGTCATAGTCCTTTATCAACTCTAGCCATCTCCTGCTGAGGTTCAATTCCTTCTGCGTGAAGATATATTTCAAACTCTTGTGATCGTATAGACATCCTGCGATTTCCGATGAGGAAATGTCTCCAGTCTTGAGTGCATGTACTCAGCTGCTAACTCCAAATCATCGTGGCATAATTCATCTCATGAGGCGTAGGCTTCGGAGGCATAAGCTCAACCTTACCTTCTGCATCAATACTCCTCAAGGTCCTTGGCAGAAGCGTCTAATAGACCAGGTATTCCTTATGTATATCGGCAATATCAACCTTTGGAGCTGTGACTAACGTTTCTTCAATTCTGAAGCGGCTTCACATTCCTCGGTCCAAACATATTTGGCTTCCTTCTTCAACAACTGGTCATGGGCTTGGCAATCTTCGAAGTTCTCAATGAACCTCCGATAATATCCTGCGAGTCAGAAAGCTGGGATCTCCTTGGTGGGTGGGTGGCCAATGGTGGTGATTCAACCTTGGCGGGATCCTGCTATTCCTTCTCCTGAAATAACATGTCAGGAATCCAACTTCCTTTAGCCAAAATTCACATTTGCTGAATTTGGCATACAGTGATGTTCTCGAAGTTTCTCGAACTAGGCATAAATGTTCCTTATGCTCTTCCTCGCTCTTGGAGAATATCAATATGTCATCGATGAACACCACGACAAACTTGTCCAAATACTCCATGAACACCTTGTTCATCAAATTCATAAGTATCAGGGAGCATTAGTCAATCAAATGACATGACGGTATACTCTATAAACCATACACGTGGTGAATGCTGTTTTGGGTATATCCTTTTCACGAATCTTCAAGCTGATGATACCACGATCGAAGATCGATCTTAGAAATACCTTGGCTCCAACAAGCTGATCAAACAAGTCATTGATCATCGGGAGAGGTACTTGTTCTTGATGGTTACTTCGTTCAAACACGGTAATCCACAACCATCCTCAAGCTTCCATCCTTCTTCTCTACCAAAACTGGGGCTCCCCAAGGTGATGAGCTTGGGCGAATATATCCTTTCTCCAATAACTCATTTATTTGATCCTTGATCTCTTTCAACTCATTCGGTGGCATCCGATAAGGTCTCTTGGATATTGGGGCTGTCTTGAGCAATAGTTCAATCGAAATTCAATGTCACTGTCGGTGGCATTCTGGTAATTCCTCAGGAAACACATCGGAAATTCTTGCACTCGGCACTTCCTCTGAACAACTCCGTGAGAATGCACTGATTCTTCATCGGCTGTGCTGGCTACATACTTGATCCTCTTACGCTCCGGGGTGGTGAGCAGAATAGACTTCTTGGCACAGTCAATGTTCCTTCATACTTTGACAACCAATCCATGCCTAGGATTACATCCAAGGTGCTGTTTCCAACACTATGAGTTCCACGAAATTTGTAGTTCGATGTTGAGGTTGGGACAGCTTAAACCTGCCATCATTTCTCCTCCGTGGCCCGGCCAGAGGGGCTTCTAAGGGTTCTAGTCGTAATCCGTACTTATCCACAACTACCCTTGGTATGAATGAATCGTTGCACGAATCAAAGAACCAAAACTGAGCGTGAATTCAATAAAACTTACCAACCACGATTACGGCTGATCATAGGCGTCCTCCCGTCGATGTGATTCCATGAGCCGAGGGAAAGGTTGGGCTTCTTTTGAGCCTCCATTGCCATTCCCGTTCCTCTGCTAGCCTCCGGGCGTCGGTGGCGTAGTGCCACTCTTACGGCACTTGAAGCGGTGATGTGGCTCAGATCCTTGGAGCGGGCAGAGCGGTGCTGATTGCCATTACCATTTCCATTGCCATTGCCATGGCACGACTTGTTATCTGGCTGCGGTTGTTCCCATTTCCTCCATGGTTATGACCTCCATGGTTATGATGGGTGTGCCCTCCTGAGTCGGTTCATAGCGGGGCCTGCTGAGCTCTGAGTTGTGCTTCCTTGGCTGTACTTCCGCTTGCGCTTTCTATCTGCTCTGCTTGCCTTCGAATGGTGGCCTTGTCTACAGCTCTGGTAGTTGTTGAAATAGCACAATAAGCTGCATGCTCAGTTCATCATTGAGTCCCTCAAGAACTTCTCTGTGGCGGCATCGTGGCCACATCATCGGGGGCATAGCGAGCAAGCTTGCTGAATTCCTCCACGTCTTGTGCCCGATCGATTTCCTGGCGTAAGTTGCGGAACTCACGCTTCTTCGGACTCATGGCTCCAGATGAGACATGAAGCGGTCTGAGACTGCTGGAATTGATCCCAAGTGATGCCACCCATGGGAAAAGTGGCGGTGTAATTTTCCCACCAAGAAGCTGCGAGTCCATCCGGTTGATGCGCACAAAGCGCACCTTCTCACATCGGTGCATCCAGCGGTGACTAGCTCTCTTCCAATCTTGCGAGCCAATCATCAACCACAATGGCTCGGTGCTACTAGAGAACAATGCGGATTCAACCTCAATCGAGTCAAGTTGTCCACGTGGGTGGTGGTGGTGGCGGTGGATTGTTGGCGGTGTTGTTACGATTACGAATCGGAAGCTGCATCGATGCATTCTCTGTTTGGAGCAGTGGGTGAGCTCGGCCGGAAACCGATTATCACGTCTAGGAGGCATCTGGTGTTTTGGAGGATGAAAATTTAGAATAGAACAATGGTCTATGAGGAATAACACTACCCATATGAATGCACAATCATAACACACCAATCATTTATTCATTCCACTCAAGCATGGTTCAAACTCGATTACAAAAGCTCATGACTAATCGAAAGAAAAACATCGGCCTAAGCGATCGCGAAAAGTAAAGGATAACATGGTGGTGCGACTAAAAGTCTTCATCGATGGCGCCTCCTCTTGGGGTTTCCTTGGTGGTACTCCTTCAAAATCCTGATCATTGCTCACGAGGGTGCTTCATCTCCACTCGGGTAAGGTCCTCTCCCAAGTCCATCTTCTCCTCAATCGGCAAGCTTCATCTTGGTCGTCGACTATCTCCATGAAGTCGTGATTTCTTCCTCATAGCCAAGGAAGTCTGCGCGTGCCTTCTCCTCCAGTTCGATTCGCGGACAAAAGCTTCGGTGTGTCTTGAGTTCTGGCGATGCTGAATCTCCGTTTCTGAGAAGACACTCCAAGTCTGGATGTAAGAGAGAGTGGAATGGGTCCTCAATGAGTCGGATGATATCTCCATTCCTTGCCTGAGAAACCATGGCGAGTCGAGTGATCGAGCTCGGCCTGTACTCCTCTGGAGATGTCCAAGTGCTCGGTAGATCGCCACGTCCCTTCCGATGATCGGTTGAACTCGGTGAACTCAAAGTTGATAGGCTCCGTGTGTCCCCAAAGGTTCTCCACAGGATATGCACCTCAATCCGTGGCGGGTTTCCGTCGGAAGTGCATTAGTGGGTTTCCGGTGATCGAGGCGAGCAATCTTTAGAGCTTCACCATCTGGACCAGCTTCCTTCGAAGGCATCGTCTCATCGGGCTGGCGAGAACTCGGTAAGCGGGGTGAACTCGGCCATCTAGAATGTTGCAAAGGAGAAGAGTCAGAATAGAACAAGGAAGAATTATAGAATGAAAGGGTTCAAAGTAAATGGTCTCCTTATGGCTTTCCGATCCTAGGGTTCGATCCTACGGTTGGCGTGTGCTACGATACCATCTCTGGCGACGACCCAAAATCGGTCAAATCTACGTATGCTACCATCCCAAGATCATCTTTGGTACTCACGATACATCGATAAAGTAATCAAAGTTCAATCACACTGAATATCATTAACGATTCTCATATAGAGTCTTTATTACAAGGGAATAAATTAGCTCAAGGCCAACTCATGAGAAATAAACTAAAAGTGCTGCGGCGTCGAAGATAAGCGAGTCCATCCGACTCAAGGGCAATCGCCAGCGGGCGTAGCCTCCTCTGATGAATATATCTACGCAACATAATACGTTGCAGCCATGTAGAATCAACTTTTGGAATAAGGGCAAGTCATGAAGAATAACAATAATAAAGTTACTAACTCTATATGCATTTTGGCTGTGGAGCTCTAAGTTTCATCATTTTGCGAAAAGCAAATTTTATCCTACTACAGTGGACTTGCTTGCAAATTACTACAATTGTTGGTAGTTATTGAGATGGTTCCGCCAACCAATATCTAGTTCCCAAATTATTATTAAGTCATAAACCCTCAAATTATTCCATTAATTTTAGTGTTGAGATATCCGAATACTTCCAAGGTCAGGAGGCTCAAATGTAAAGTGTAACGGGGACACGGCTATCGATTAGGTTATAACTCTGCGGAGGTTTGCACTTTCCCATAAGAATCATTCCCTCCTTTAAAGTCTTAGCACTTCATGGTGTTTGAAGGCGGGCCAGAAAGAGGGTCTTCAAAGTTCTTACGGCCCTTGCGGTACCCATCAATCCTACGTTCGTCTACTTCTGTAGTACCGTCCAGCCGCGTCACTACTAGGGTTAACCCAGCGAGCCCATAATGGCTGCGGCTGCGAGTAGCTTCGGTCATGGGGCATCCATCCTTCTCTTAATGGCTGGGTGAAGCTTTCCGAGGATGTCATGGCGCTTCTCCATGCATCCGCCCCCAGGTGCTCGGTGCCGTCAACCGTCCTCCACCAGTAGTGATTTTCGAAGTCCATCTTGATCATTGTAGTCCATGGGTTGTCATCATCTTGACTCTCACATCTTGCTTATGAATTTCACTCATCCCAAATCCGTCTCTGAGCATAGCAAAATAACTACTACGTCCGGGTCATGGTAACAAGGGATTGGTTCATCCTACCACATGATACTACTCAAGTTTAATGACTTCAAGATTTCACTCTGCATGCAATGGTGGGGTGGTGACTACTAATGCACAAAAACATGGGTATTGAAATAACATGATCAAAACTTGCCTTCTGATGATCCTTGTAAGCTAAAAGTAAGTAGTAGCAAGCTTGCACTCGGAAACTCTAGAGACAAACAATAGCACAATAAGCACAATGCAAAAGGATCACACAAGTAACATAACTTAATAAAACAATCAAAACCAAATCCAAAAGGAAAACTCAAAGAAATCAACTCAAAGTTTTCCCTACTCCAAACAATAACAAAATAGTTTTATATAACAAAATTTCCTTAAAATAACCTAATCATGGTTTTAGGTTAACTTAACAGAAAAGGATTAACTAAGCAACTAGGAGCAAAAAATTAATTAAAAACTATTATAAAACTCATTTTAGGCATAATCCAATTTCTATTAAGAAAAATAATTTAAAACTTTTATTAATTATAAATAAAAGTTCATCTAATGGAGTGGAGAAACTAACCTAGAATAACTAATCACAAGTTAAAAATAAATTAATTTACTAATTAATTAATTAGGAAAACAGAAGTAGTTAATTAATTAGGATTAATAGGATTCTGTCTAGAACTAATTATTTATTAATCCTAAAATACCAAGTTAATTTCTAGGGTTTGGCAATGTCAAAATAAAGTGATGACAAAAAGAATCATGCAAAAATAATTTTTCTAGCTAAAGTTATAGCAGATTTGCTATTCTGACTAAAACAATATTAAAGCATTTTTAATTATTATTAACATAGCTAAATATATATTTTCAGAAACTACATAAAATTTGCAATCCAACAAAAAAGAATCACTCAAAATATTAAACAGAATAAAAGATATACATTTTTGAAAATTGAAACTATTACTAAAACAGAAAATCAAAATAAAAGAAAAAAGGCCTCACTGGGCCTAAGCTGACACTAGGCGTAGTTTAGTCTAAGCAGGCCCTAGGTTTAAACTAACGAACCGGCCTAATAAAATAAACCTAAACTAATAATTAAACCAATGGGACCGACGGTTTATTAATAAAACCTACCCCTTGAGGGCTTCTAATCTAGGCCATCGATCTAAGATCGGACGGTGGGGAAGTGCTGCGAGACTTACGGACTCGGCGCTGGCAGCGAAAGTGCTCAGGCGTCTGGCGTCGGGAGCTCGGCGACTCGTCGAGGATCTTGAGCAGGAAGGGTTGAGTGGTGTTGGGAGGTGGGGTGGACGAGGTGGCGTCGGCGCGACTTTGGCGGTGGCGAGCTCGAGACTCGGTGAGCTCGGGAGGAGAGGAGAGAGTCGCGAGGCTAGGGGAATGGGGTGCGAGGCTCGGCTCTTTATAGCCGGGCCTCGGATCTTGGAAGGGCCGGGATCGGATCCGGATCCGGATCGGTGGATCTCGG
>JAHIAM010019794.1:0-11177 GCA_021605205.1 Aegilops longissima
CTGGTCCTTCTCGTCGTGGTTTCCATTCCATCCTTACTTGGATGTACTTGGGTAGTGATGCGCATCTTGCCGATAACTATCCTCTCCAGCAAAAGTGGTTCAAGAGCATTAATAGCCATGGTTCTCGGCTTCTCGGCGAAGTTCAGCGAAACCATTAAGTCTCGGACGTTGTGTTTGAAACTGCTAAAGGCTGGCGTCCAGACGTCGACTATTTAGTTCTTTTGGTGAGGAACCTGTTCGAGAATTCTGGCTGACTCTCCGGTTTGTTGAGTTATATGACTTAAATAAATCGCATCGGAGGTGGAATTGAAAACGCCCCGATCGGCTATATCTCCCGTGTCGAGGCCACGACTTAGAAACATAACCGCATTGAAAGCAATGTCGCATAAGTGAGGTAATCTTCACACAACCCATGTAATAATTTGAGGAGAAAGGTACATAGTTGGCTTACAATCGCCACGTCACACAGACATAATTAATCATACATCATTGAGTACACTCAAGGTCCGACTCTGGAACCAAAATAAAGAAGATACCCCACATGCTAACACGAGATCCCGATAAATCCCAGCTGGCACCACTCTGATCATCTGGAAGCGAAACATAATGTGACCACGTTCCTCGTCAAACTCCACTTGAGCTCGGTGGAATCATCACTGGCCTCCTCGGAACACTGCAACTGTTTTGGAAGTATCAGTGAGTCACGGGGACTCGACAATCTCACACCAGAGATCAAGACTATTTAAGCTTTAGGGAGGACATGGTAGTAAATTGAGCTGCACAGCGACTAGCATATATGGTGGCTACATCGCAAAAGAGAGCGAGAGAAGCAAAGCACGGTCGTGAAACTAGTATTGATCAAAAGTGATCTGAACTACTCGTCGAGACATAACTCCAACACCGTGTTCACTTCCGGACTCACGAGAAGAGACCATCACGAGTTACACCTTGATTGAGGTGTATTATATTGAGGTCAACTTTGGGTTATCTACAACGGACATTAACAAATTCCCATCGCCTCATAACCGCGGGCACGGCTTTGAAAGATATTACCTGCGGGTGTCCCAACAAGCCCATTATAAGCTCTCACGGTCAGCGAAGGATTATTCCTTCTACTGGGAAGACCGATCAATCTCGGAATCCCGGACTACAAGACATTTCGACGAGCAATAAAACAAGACCAGCAAAGCCACCGGTTGTGCCGACAAATCCCGATAGGAGCTGCACATATCTCGTTCTCGGGCACATCGGATGAGCAGACTCGAGTAAAACCAACCCTCGAGTTGCCCCAAGGTGGCTTGCATGGCTCGGTTCAGACCAGCCTTCGAAGGAGCACTGGTCGGGGGTTAAAATAAAGATGACCCTCGGGCTCGCGAAAACCGGGGAAAAAGGCTTAGGTGGCAAATGGTAAAACCAATGTTGGGCCTTCTTTGGGCGAGTCTTATTCAAGCGAACTGTCAAGGGGTCCCATAAATCACCCAACCGTGTAAGGAGCATAAAATCAAGGAACATAACACGGTATGGCGGAAACTAGGGTGGCAAGAGTGGAACAAAACACCGGGCATAAGGCGAGCCTTCCACCCTTTACCAAGTATATAGATGTATTAATACATAGCAGATATATAATATATTGTGATATCCCCAACAAGTAAACATGTTCCAAAAGGAACAACATCTCCATGTTCAACAAGGAACAAACTTCACTTCACTGCAACTAACAGCGCTATAAGAGGGCTGAGCAAAGCGGTAACATAGCAACAACGGTTTGCTAGGAAAGGATGGTTAGAGGCTGACATGGCAATATGGGTGGCATGATATAGCAAGTGGTAGGCATCGCAGCATAGGCATAGCAAAGAGCGAGCAACTAGCATAGCAAAGATAGAAGTGATTTGAGGTATGATCATCTTGCGCAATGTTCTCGAGTTGTCGAAAGCTTGATCCTCGAACGTTCTCAACAGGCTCCTCGTTCACGTACTCGTCTCCGACTCTACCCAAAGCAACAACACAAACAAAGGAACCACAATAAATCACGGTGCAATGCACAATCAACATGATGCAAACATGAGCATGATATGCATGATGAGATATGCAATGCTTATATGCGCTCGGAAGGTAAATGATGAACCAGGCATCAACAGGCAAACCAAGCATGCCACTGGAAAGATGAGATGATTTCGGTTGAAATCGATATAAAGATCACGGAATCGGATGCACGGTTTGCAAATGGCAAGCAAAACAAGAATGGCGCAAATCTGCCATTAACAGCATGATGCCACTTAGCAAGCAACAATTAATTAAGCTACTGCACCCAAACGTATCAACAAAGCACATGGCAGTGATCTACATGATGCTCGACAAAAGATGAGCACTGAGCTACGGCTAGTTCACATCATAACATGTTCAAACAAGCATGGCAAAAGTGCTCAAAGTAACAGGCTGGACATGGCAAAAACAGTAACAGGTTGCAATGTTCAGAGCATCAAAACTACATGCTACAGGAACTTAAAATAGCAAAGACATGGCATGGCATGAATCTACTCAAAGCCTATTACAAAAGTCCCTTACTGACCATAAGCCAAAAGGACTAGAAAATATAGTAACACTCATGTCAATATTGAAAGTCTTGTTAACAGATTCAGCAACTTGACATGTCAAAAACTGATAACGAGATGGCATGTTAACAAGCTCAATGCACTCACTACAGAGCCTCAAATGATAAACTAAGCATACATACATCAAGAAGACATGATATAGAAGACATCCATGGCAAGATCACTAACATAGCATATATGGATCAACCACAACAAGCTAGGCAAAATTGAATAACACATATACAATCTGCCAGAAATCATTTGGTAGCAAAAGTAGAGCTCGATTGACTCAAGCTATGGCATCCCATAATTGCAAACAAAGGCATGGATGGATAGAGCAAGTCATGCTTTACAAAACACCCTTACTGAAGTATCTCAAAATATGCATAGATCTCTCGGTATCATCAAGCAAACATGGCATCAAAATCAGCTAAAACAGGGCTGAAATCAGCAACATTAGGGACACCTACTTTGCATGCTTGTGCTAGTCACCACATAGATCACAAAAATACATGGCATATACCACTGGAAAGATGACATGGCATTTTACAAAACTCATGTAGGAATCAACTTCATAGGATGCACATATTAATCATAGCAAAAATAACAAAAGTGCAACTCCTGATAAAAATCAGAAACTATCAGCACCTTGCACTCTTCAACAGCATTTCGGGCATCAAGATGAGCTCAAATGAAAATGATGCAATGGAATGAAATGATCTACTCTTGAGACGAACATTTTGACATATTATCGCGAAAAATGGATCTCGGATGCGAAGATATAGCATGATTAAAAATGCACGAAATTAATAGAAGATGCAAACTTAGGAAAAAATAAGGGAGGGAGAGAGAGGTCAGCAGGGCTCAGGGCCGAGGTCGGATCAGAGGCCGATCCGGGCGATGTGGCTGTGAGAGCCGCATGTGGAGGAAGGAAGGTCGGCGCGGAGGCAGGCGAGCGTTGAGCTCAGCCGAGCCCGTGGAAGGAAGGCGGCCGGGAGGCGAGGCTCGCCGAGGCCAGTGACCTAGGCCAGGAGGCAGGCGTGTGATCAGCCGGCTGCCAGACCCATGGCCCTGGCCCAGCCGGCCGCAGGCAAGGAAGGCCCAGGCGTGCAGGCGCAGGGCCGGCGCAAGGCTGACAGAGCCGTGGCCGAACTGTGAGCCCGATCGCCAGCGGGCAGCATGTGAGACGCGTCGCGACAGGTGGCAACTGAGTGGGGCGAGCAGCGATTTTCAGCGTGAGCGGACACGTCCGCTGTGTGAGGAGGTTTTAGGGTTTGGGAGGAAGATGATCCGGATTCGGGAGGTGTTTAAATAGGCATAGAGGAGCTAGGAGAGTCCAAATGAGGTGTAGTTTTCAGCCCTACGATCGTGATCGAGCAGACGGAGAGCATGGAGGTGACTTAGATGGGTTATTGGGCTGTTTGAAGGGGTGTTGGGCTGCAACAAAGAGGCCTCTGCGAGTGCGGTTAACCGTTGGAGTACCAAGCGAGCTCAAATGACCGAAACTTGACCGGTGGTCTCGGTGTTATACCAAGGCCACTAGACAAACCTCGGTCCATTTGAGACGGTTTAATACCCTCGGAAAAAGCGTAAAAGGACCGCGGGAGATAGGAGTGTCGGATTGCAAAGCGGACAGCGGGAAAAATGCTCGGAATCATGAGGCGAACACGTATGCAAATCGATGCACATGATGACATAATATAAAATGCATGACATGGACAAAATGCAAAAAGAAAAGCAACCAACCGGAGGAATATCATATATCAATGCGAAAATGGCAAAAGTCGGAGTTACAAATATGGAAAGTTACTTCGGGGTGTTACAACACTCCACCACTACAAGAGGATCTCGTCCGAGATCTAGGATGAAAGAACTCCGGATACTCGAGCGGAGGTGATCCTCGCGCTTCCAGGTAGCTTCTCGGTGAATGGTGTGACCACTTCACTTTCAGGAATTTGATTGACTTGTTGCGAGTCTTGCGCTCGGTTTCTTCAAGAATAGCAGGGGTGCTCATGATAAGAGATCTTCTTGAAGGTCAATCTCTTGAAGTTGATAGTGCGTTCAGGAGTCTTGAAGCACTTGCGAAGCTGTGACACGTGAAACACATCGTGCCGTTTGCAAAGTTGGATGGAAGCTCAAGTTGATAGGCGAGATCGCCTCTTTTCCCAATGATCTTGAAAGGACCCGCGTATCTGGGGCAAGCTTCCTTTGATACGGCGGCAGTACCTTTCATTGGAGAGAGCGGAGGTAGACATGATCTCCGATTTCAAAAGTCACATCAGGTGCTTATCATCATAATAGCTCTCTAGGGCGATTCTAGCGGCTTTGAATTCTCACGAATGATCTTGCACATTTCTTACATACGTGATCAAGTCATTGCCAAGAAGTTGGCGTTCACATCTCGGACCAATTGAGAGATCGGCACTTTACGCCATAGAAATTTCGAATGGGGCCTTGCGAACTTCAACAGGAAGCTGTTGTAAGAGAACTTCGGCATAAGGAAGACAATCTTCCACTTCATACCGAAAAATGACACAAGCCCGAGCATATCTTCAAGAATTTGATTAACTCTCTCAACTTGGCCACTTGTTTGAGGATGGAAAGCTGTCTGAAAGCGAATGTTGGTGCCCATGGCCTTGAAAAGACTCCCGAACTTGGAGGTAAAGATGCTGCATCGAAGAGATCACTTGGGAATGCCGTGCAAGGAGACAATCCACGGAGGTGTATAGCTCTGCCAGCGGCTGCGTGATGGATTCTTTGATAGGAAGAAAATGAGCCACTTTAGTAAGCTTGTCAATGACACGAAGATAGCATCATTTCCACGCTTGGACTTTGGAAAGCCAGTCGAAGTCCATTTCAATATGATCAAACTTCCATTCGGGAATAGCAAGAGGTTGAAGGAGACCAGCTGGTCTTTGGTGTTACCTTTCACTCTTCGGACATCACACTCATTCACGAATTGAGCAATTTCTGCTTCATTCGAGTCCACCAATATATTGCTTGAGGTCATGGTACATCTTTACTTCGGGATGAATGGATAGAAGCGATGTGAGCCTCGTTCATAATGACTTTTCTCAGATCACCCTTAGGAACCACAATCCGGTCCTCAAAAGAGCAGTGTCTTTGTCATCAACAAGAAGCACTTGTACTTGGAAATGCCCTTGTCGATACCCGTTTCACTTTCTTCACCATGGTATCCAGTTGAGCCTCACGAATCTGATCTTCCAAAGTAGGAGAGACTATGAGGTTGGCAAAAAGCCTTGAGGAACAACGAAGATTCAGCTTGCGGAAAGATTCCAGAGATCCGGTGAAAGGGCTTGAGGATTAGGCATGCGATAGCTTTCTGCTCAAAGCGTCGCAATGACATTAGCTTTGCGGAGTATACTCAATACTTGGGTTGTACTCTTGAATCATTTGACCCATCAGTGCACTTGAGGTTGAGGTTGGGCTGAGTGAAGATGTACTTGAGACTCTTGTGATCGGTGAAAATGTCCACTTTCCTTCCCAACAAGAGATGTCTCCAAGTAATCAATGCATGAACAATGCCGAACTCAAGATCGTGAGTGGGGTAGTTCTTCTCGTTGGCTTCAAGCGGCGAGAGTATAAGCCACAACTCTCTTCTCTTGCATTAACACGCAGAGACCTTGAAGAAGCATCACGAACACTTCATATGGCTTGGATTCATCGGGAGGAGTCGAGCGGGGCTGTGAGGTTTCTCTTTGAGGGTATTGAAAGCAACGTCACACTCGGGAGACGGACATACTTCACACTTGGAGGAGGTTGGAAAGAGGCTTTGCAATCTTGGAGAGTTCTCAGAATCTTGACAATAACTTGCAAGACCAAGAAAGCTGGACTGCTTGACGATCGAGAGGTTCCCAATTCACAATTGCGGACACCTTCTCGGGATCAACAGATCCTGGCGAGATGATATGACCAAGATAAAGCACTTCATCAAGCCAGAATTCACATTTGGAGAACTTGGCATAGAATTGATACTCTCGAGCTTGTCTAGCACCAATCGCAAATGTTTGGCATGATCCTTCTTATTCTTGGAAAGACCAAAATATCATCAAGATAGACCAAGGCAATTCATTGGTGTAAGGTTGAATATGAAGTTCATCATCAAGAGAAAGTTGGAGGAGCATTGGGAGGCGAAAGACATGGCGGTATATTCATAAGAACCAAAGCATTACGAATCTTGTCTTGGGAATATCTTGTTCACGAATCGAATCATGATACCCCATCTGAAGGTCAAGCTTGGAGAACAACTTAGCACCTTTGAGTTGCTCGAAAAGCTCATTGATGTTGGGAAGTGGATACTTGTTCTTGATTGTCTTCTTATTCAATGGGATGTCGGCGCAAAAGTCGGTCCGTGCCATCCTTCTTCGGACAAAAGAACACCACAACCCAAGGAGATGAACTTCGGTCAATCAAACCAGACGCTCTTGTTCATCAGCTGCTTCTTCAATTCCTTCAGCTCATCGGTCCAAGCTTGTATGGGCGCTTGCAAGCGGGTTCGATGCGGGCTCAAGATCGATCGAACTCAAGCGGCGATGAGGAGGCATACGGAAGCTCTTGGAAAGACATCTTGGTACTCACAAGCATTGGAATCGAGAGATGGCATTCAATTCGCCCTTCTCATTGAGAGAAAACAACCGAATGGTTTCATCACGAGAGGCATAGATGATCACATCATTAGAAGAATGAGTCAATTGAATTTCCAAGCGCACAATCAATGAGCTTTGTCTTGATAAGCGATCCATTCGAGAATAAGATCAATATCCAGTCACCAAGAACAATTGGTTTAGCAAAATCTATAATCGCCCATCTTGATAGACATTGAACCAACATGGTAGATCTCAAGCCGCCGGAGAACAACTTGCATAGCTTGAGGTAATGCCTCGTATCAAAATTGCTTGATGCAAAAGGATATGACATGAAAGAATCGATGCACCGATATCAAATAAGACTTTTGCAGGAATATCATTGCGAGATTACCCATAACACATCGAAAGATTCCTCTGCTTGAGCTGCATTCATCATATTGACCTTGGCATACTTTGGATTATGCTTGACCCTTTGCATTCTGGAAGATTTCACGGGAGGAGGCGGAAGGCGCCTCTGGTTGAAGCACTTGTTAGCATAGTGACCCTTAGCGACACTTGTTGCAAGTGACCTCGAGGAACGGGTGGTAAGCACTTGACCTTGGAGCTTGAAATTAGACTTGTTACGATAGCTTGGGTTGGGTGGGTGGGAAGATCCACGGCCACCGAGTTCTTCTCTGGTAATGGCGGAGCGGAGGAGGCGGATAAAACTTCTTTGCTTGGCTGCCACTTGAGAGGGCGAGGAGGACTGAGCGCATCTGATTCTCTTCTTAGAAGCCTCGCATTTTAGCTGTGCAGCTTCTTGCTTGAGTGCCATGTTGTAGAAATCATCATACTTATCGCTCAAAGCACAAGAGGTAATTGCAGATCTTTCTCGGACCACCCTGGCGATAGATCATACTCCTTTCATCAGTACATCTTGCTTAGCAAAAAGGCTTGAGGCTGGATATTGTATTGATAGACAGGACATGTTGCCTGCTTGAGATTGCGGAACTCCTCACGCTTGCTCTCAACAACACTCTTGAATGTGATGAGCTCGGAAATCCGGCGGAACTCATCCCGGTAAACACGACCTCCTCTGGAATCTTTGTATTCTTGGAACCACTCGGACTTGATCCTTGAGTTGAAGCGATGCAAACTTGACAAAGTCCTCAGTCGACATTGCTACTGATCAAAGTGCTTGCAGATATCCACTAACCAATCATCGCGTCTGTTGCCTCAACACGGCGAAAGACTTGGTGATTAGCGAGGCCGGGAAGTAGCAAAGTGTGGCTGATTGTTGCCTTGACCTTGATTGCCTTGATTGCCTTGCCCGATGCGTTCTTGCAAGAGCTGCAAAATCATCGAGCATTGGCATTGGTGGCTGCCATGATAGCTTGCCAGGCTGGAGGCGGAGGTGGAGGTGGAGGTGGAGGATTGGTGATCCCCATCATTGCGATCCGGATTGAGGGCGTTGGCGGAGCCATCTGAAAGTGACATCCGTTAGTCCTTTGATAGACAAATGAAAAGTAGAATCAGCGGATAGAAATTGCAACATATAGTCTTCACAATAAACATTGAACAAGAATGAGCGAATGAATTCAAAGTTAAATCATCACACATCCATTAAGGTGAAAGCCACTTAGATAAAGGATATGGAAACAACATCATCTTAGAAACAAATCGAAATCACAATTGAAAACAAAAGATTGGCTTCTAGAATGAGCGGAACAAACACATGATAGAATTTACGCTCAAAGTGTTAGTGGTGGGGCCCGGACCTGACTATGGGACGTCACGAATGACTAACAAGGCGTCCCGAATCAGCATAGCCAAGGATTCTTTAAGGCGTCTTGCGACCCTTTAAATCGACCGTGAATGGGCGGACCACTAAACTTTGAACCCCAATCTCAAATCATACATTTGCCGGAAAGAATATCACTAAGCTACTAGAATTCCCACCTATAAACTCCGAAACTTTCGGTTATGCAATCTGGTGTTGGGGATCGAGGGGACACAAAATATATCACCCAAACTAACAATACCTAGATCCATGTATCCATCCGTCAAACATAACCAAAAATCCTCGAAATCGTTACCTCGACCTTGAAAAACATCCGTTATGCAAGTCATGGCAATACTCCCTTTTCGCCGATCTTGGGCTATCGGGTTATCTCACCAACAACGCACAAAGAGATTTGATGTCGGCAAAACTCAGGTATTCGAGGCGCAGCGATAAAATTGTGGCGACAACACCTCGGAGCTCAACTCCCGGGACAACGCCACAACCCCTAAATGTCGGGAGGCACCAAGAACAATGTTCTCGTCACAAAACCATCGGAGCGATTCCAAGATACCCGTGATCCTAAAAAAAATTTAGTGAAATTTGAGAGAAGAGTCAAAACTCTCGTCGGGATACCTCACGGGAAGGTCGAAGGGATGGGAAGCAAAAGAATCCTACTCTCGATATATATAATCCTAAGACTCAAAACATTTTCCATTCTAGACTCAACAACGCACAAACAATCAAGTAGGGGCTCCTAAGTGGGAAGGCTCGATTACCAACTTAAGCGCCCGATCGTATATCTCCCGTGTCGAGGCCGACTTAGAAACATAACGCATTGAAAGCAATGTCATAAGTGAGGTAATCTTCACACAACCCATGTAATAATTTGAGGAGAAAGGTACATAGTTGGCTTACAATGCACGTCACAGAACATAATTAATCATACATCATTGAGTACACTCAAGGTCCGACTGGAACCAAAATAAAGAAAGATACCCCACATGCTAACAGGATCCCGAATCGTCCCAACTGGGCACCACTCGATCATCGGAAGCGAAACATAAGTAGACCACGTTCCTCGTCGAACTCCACTTGAGCTCGGTGGAATCATCACCTTGGCCTCCTCGGAACACAACTGTTTTGGAAGTATCATGAGTCACGGGGACTCACAATCTCACACCACGAGATCAAGACTATTTAAGCTTTAGGAGGACATGGTAGTAAAATTGAGCTGAGCAAGCGACTAGCATATATGGTGGCTACATCAAAAAGGCGAGAAGAGAAGCAAAGCGGTCGTGAAACTAGTATGATCAAGAAGTGATCTGAACTACTTCGTCGGACATAACTCCAACACCGTGTTCACTTCCGGACTCCGCGAGAAGAGACCATCCAGTTAACCTTGATTGAGGTGTATTTATTGAGGTCAACTTTAGGTTATCTACGCGGACATTAACAAATTCCCATCGCCTCATAACGCAGACACGGCTTTGAAAGATATTAACCTGGGGGTGTCCCAACAACCCATTATAAGCTCTCACGGTCGCGAAGTTATTCCTTCTAGGGAAGACCGATCAATCTCGGAATCCCGGACTACAAGACATTTGACACAATAAAACAAGACCAGCAAAGCCACCCGGTTGTGCCGACAAATCCCGATAGGAGCTGCACATATCTCGTTCTCGGGCACATCCGGATGAGGCGACTGAGTAAAACCAACCCTCGAGTTGCCCCAAAATGGCCTTGACCTCGGTTGAACCAGCGCTCGAAGGAGCCTTGGTCGGGGGTTAAAATAAAGATGACCCTCGGGCTCCGGAAAACCGGGGAAAAAGGCTTAGGTGGCAAATGGTAAAACCAATGTTGGGCCTTCTTTGGGCGAGTCTTATTCAAAGCGAACTGTCAAGGGGTCCCATAAATCACCCAACCGTGTAAAGGCATAAAATCAAGGAACATAACACGGTATGGCGGAAACTAGGGTGGCAAAGTGGAACAAAACACAGGCATAAGGCGACCTTACCCTTTAAAGTATATAGATGTTTAAACATAGCAGATATATAAATATATTTGATATCCCCAACAAGTAAACATGTTCAAAAGAACAACATCTCCATGTTCAACAAGGAACAAACTTCACCCCTAACAGCGCTATAAGAGGGCGAAGCGGTAACATAGCAAACAAGGTTTGCTAGGAAAGGATGGTTAGAGGCTGACATGGTATGG
>JAHIAM010019799.1:0-14351 GCA_021605205.1 Aegilops longissima
TGTAAAATTTGGGCCTCTTGGTCGCGCCATTATTTTGGAAAAAAAAATTGTTACTAGTGGCGCACTTTGTGGCTGGTGCGCCATTACTAGTTTGGCGCCGCAGTGCGCCATTAGTATTGGAGAAAGAAAATTGTTACTAGTGGCGCACCATGGGTGCAGTGCGCCATTGGTCTTTCACACTAATGGCGCGCCAACACATGATGCGCCCTTCTAAATGTGGCGCACCACATTGCAGTGCGCCATTATCAACCATATCATCTAACCCTTTTCTAGTAGTGGCACGGGAATGGCGGTGATGAGCCATATATGGTCCGGCCGGGACCCGGGCCCACTAGAACCCATGCTAAAGGTAGCCGATTAAGCCGCGTGACTTTGGGCCTGTTAAAAGCCTGTCGCGTAATTCGGCCCGTTGATGCATGCTAAGCTTTCGACCTCTTGAGGCCCTTGATATCGATGGGCCAACTAAGGCCGAGATATGTTCAGGTGGTAGCGGCTTGAGCCTTGGGCCCCAAAGCAGCCGGTCCACATTTCGCCTCTTTGAAGGCCCGTCGGCGACTAGTGAAAATTGAGGTCAACATGCATTTTGGCTGCTAAAGGCCGTGGTTTCATCTCGGGTAAGAGCCGTACAATATTCACTTATTATGCGCTACAAGGCCAAACTAAGTGTTGAGTCGACAAAAGGCCCAACTAAAATATAAGCGGTGTAAGTTTGGGCTGGCGCAATTTGAAGGCCCAATCATTCCGGCCCAAGAAAGGCATAGCAGACCAATTGTGGCCTGCTAAAAACCTGCCGTTAAATTGAATGTTTTGGTTGATCGACTACATCGATATTTTTTCAGATGGCGAATGATGGCGTAATAGTAGGAATTAAGAACAAACCTACTCTATACAATAAATAAATTACATCGGTAACTAATAATAAACCTACACTATACAATAAAGGATTTAAGGTATATTACATCCACTAGGCATCGAAGTTCATACCAATGATCATAAAGCGTACGAAGAAGCGATTACAAACGGGCACCATTCGGCGTAACAAAATAATCTTGAAGAGACCACTTCAAGATAGTTCATGAAAGGTTAGTGTTTGTCAAAACCGAGGATCTCGGGTGGGGGTCCCGGCTGCGTCTAGGCGGATGGTAACATGAGACAAGGGACACGATGTTTACCAGGTTGGGCCCTCTTGATGGAGGTAAAACCCTACGTCTGCTTGATTGATATTGATATTGTGGATGTTTACAAGTGGATCTACCACGAGATCAAGGAGGCTAAACCTAGAAGCTAGCCTTGGTATGATTGTAAGGGTTGTTGATTGTATCCTCGGGACTAAAGCCATCAGGTTTATATAGACAGGGAGGGCTAGGGTTACATAGAGTCGGTTACAATGGTAGACTTCCCCACCCATATAAGGGATAAGGTTCACCTTCTCACCTCGCCTTCTTCCTCCTTTGCTTATCCATCTCCTTTTCGAGCTCCGGCCCAAGTTCGCATCTCGTCTCAACCTTCTCCGACCATGTCGGGGCGGGAGGTAAATGGTTGGCCTCCACCGTTAAGGAGCAAATCGCCAAACCTTGGCCGGATACCTTTCGGCGACATGCCGACGCTGCCGACGAGGGCAGCTCATCCCACCCAGGCCCCATGAGAGGGTTGTCTTTCTTTCCCACTTCCTCGGACTGGGCTTTCCACTTCACCCCTTTGTCGGGGCCTCATGTTCTACTACGGCCTGGATTTCCATGATCTGGCGAACTTTATCCTCAACATCTCGGCGTTTATCGTGGTTGAGGCCTTCCTTGCATCCAGCCCACTGACTTGTGGCCAAGACCTTCAATGTCAAGCGAAGGTAGTGAAAGGCATTCAAGCGGAGTCGGGCGCCATGTTGGGCAAGATGCCCCGTCCTTTGAATTGAAGGGCCTTGGAATCCGTCAAGGGTGGCAATCGGGGTGGTTCTATATCACCGAGCAGCGTGACCCTAAATGGGCGGCGGCCCCGAGTTTAGATCTGGTATCCCCCAGCTCACCTCCTGAAGAAAGAAGGGCTTCTTGTGGGGTAGTTTGAAGGAGGCGCGGGACTCCAAGCTTTGTATCAAGAAGCTGGTGAAGAAGCTCGGGCTGGTTAACGTGGTCAAGTCATGCTCGTCCGCGGATTCTCCCATGCCAAGGCGGGCATTCAATCTATGGGAGTTCGATCCGGAACAGCACCGGGCGAACAAGCTCTTGACCGTCTGGCGCTGGAATGCTGTTCAAAGGCGAAAACCCCATCCCCCGGGAAGATCCGGGTTTCCCTCCTGGCCTTGGTGCGGTAAGTGATTCTACCTTTGGGACACTTGTTTTCATAGTTTGACTCTATGGGTTTTAATTTCCCCTTTTCCTTTGCGGGACTGGATGAAAAGGCGGGCGATTACTGTCCGGCTCCTATGCGGAAAAAATCGATGAGCCTTTCGTCTGCGAGGCTCTGGTTCGGCCCGCGTGGTGCCGGGAAAAAAAACCAGAAGGCCACGGGTGCTCGAAAGGTGCCCGTTTTAAATTCCCGACTCGGGCGGACTCCTCCCGAAATGAGGAGGGGAAAGGGACTCTCTCGGAGGAGGGAGAGAGGAAGAGGGCTTCCCCAGGGGGGGGCGGAGGTCAGAGGAAGGACTATTCCCGGACAGCTCCCAACATCAAGGGCAGGAAGAATGGCCTTCAAGGGCGGGGCCTCGGCGAGATCGTAATATCCATTCTGAATGATTTATAATTTCTTTTCCGTCACAAGTGTCATTCTAATGCCGCATCTTCCTTAGTCCGGCCGTGATATCTCCCGCTTCATCGGCGGGTCGTTGGCCGTGGATGTAGACTCCATCCCCCCCTCCACCCCTCGCGGCCGAGGGCCCGAGGTGGGATCCCGAAGGACCCAGGGGGAGGCTCGGGGCCACAAGGCTCCTCCGGACTTTCGCGGACTCCAAGCAGAACCCGGGTGGTTGGAGTCGGCCACTTAGCGAAGGGCAAGACCGTGGCGCGGCTTCCGTCCAACGGGCCGGGTAATTTGTTGGGCGCTGGAGGCGCTTCCATCGAGGAAAACACCCATTATAGTCGGTGATTGAAAAAGTCACTTCGCCAAAGCGGGCTGCCAAAACCTGCTAGCCTTTATCGGGCTTTGAGGTAGAAGTTAAAAATGCAATGTAATACCGCATAGCGGTAGCCCTGATGCTCGGTTCGGTGTTGGAAAAAAAGCGGTGAGGATCAAAAAAAATATCGGAGGTTGCTAAAAATTATGTCAATATGGGTTCAGGCTGCTCTGACCTCTCCCGCCTTGTGCGGGGTCGGTCTTAAGCGGGCTCGGCGGTCGGGAAGAGCTCGGCCCCGCCGGCAGCTCAAGACAAAGAAGGTGAGTAACACCACTTTGAATTTGTACCTTAGAAAAGGATTTAGGTTGCGACAAAAATAACAAGGATAACATGGGTGCTCAGGGGGCCCACGAGCAGTGGCGGCCGAAGGAGGCCGTGTCATGCGAGCATAATGGGCAGGGAGGCGAAAAGCAGGGCGGGTGGCGGTGGTTCAGCAAGAGCTCCGGCTCTCATGGAAAAGCATGAGGTTTGGGCTGACTCAAAGACTTCGAGTCGGCTTGCCTCGGCTCAAAGTTAAAACCGCCAAGGCGAGGCCCATAAGTCCCTTGGGGGTTGAATTGATGAAGAAGATAGCGGCGGGTAAGGCATTTTTCATGCAAAGCAAGCATGTGAATGTAAATTCGTGTTACTTACCGGTTCGGAGCTCTCGAGGCGTTTGAATCTGCCTCCGCGTGTCGATGCGCCGCATTCTACGACCGAGGAGGAGCTCAGCGGAGAAGGTCTTGGTCTCGGTATCTTTGGCCGGCCATCAGTGCCCCTAGCGACCGTGGCGGTGGTCGAACTTCTAAGGTGGCGAGCAGGCCATGAAGGGCCTCATAGTCCGGTGTGGCCAAGAGGCCATGCAAGGGCTCCCGGCCTCGTCGGGCGGCTGGTGGATCGTGCCCCAGGTGGAGGTTATCAAGCGCTGCTTGTATTGAAGGTGCTTTCGTCGGGCCCTTGCCAGCGCAAAGGTGCATTGGGCAAGCTGGATCGGAGAAGCTAATCAGCGGCGCCACCGGGCAAGGAGCATCGTCGCCGAAATTTACTATAAGGCTGTCTGAAGGGTGCCCAAGATTGCGGATAGTGCCCCGGGGATGTAATTTTAGTGAATGCAATGTGTTATCATGCGCTGAAAACTTTGTTCATATCGCTAAAAACTTGTTTAATTTAAAAATATTACCTTAATGCGGCGTTTATTAAATCGAGAGATGGCAATTCGGCCCACCCCCATCCCCAGTCTGGGGTGTTAGGAAAACTTGAGCACTCTTGTTCCCATTTTGGGTCCATCTAGGGGCGCTCAACACACGAACAAAACGGACTTATAGTGTTGAACACTCTCCTTAGCCATAAATTCTATAATTTTAAATTTGGGAAGCCCCTAGTATTCGGAAGGGCGGGTTGAGGCCTATCACGCCTTCATCGGACATAATCCGAACCGGCGGCGTGGGTCTTTAAGGACCGAAAGGACCTCTCGAACAGCGACCAGTCTCCGCCTTATCATGCGTCATTTTAGCTTTCTCCGGGTTCCCGGCTCAACGAGGCAAATCGCGTGGTTCTCCATGCTACCTTAGCGATAGAGCGGGCGTAAGGTGCCAAACATGGGGCGGGCAAACCCAACTATTGACCCAAGACATGATTAGGCTGATTCATATAATGCTATAAGTTGGGTGCCGCACTTGGAAAGTGTCGGGACTTTATCACACCATAAAGCGGAGGACATAAGCCCCTGGTGTATTTGGCGTACCAAGATGCAGGTGCAACATGTTTAAATGAACATATATATATATATATATATATATATATATATATATATATAGTGAAAATTATAGGCAAAAGTGCTGCATTTTATTAGAAGATATGCTATCGGTGGAATGATACAAATAGTCACGGAAAGCAAAGGGATTGGGCAATTAAAGGCTCTCCCTCGGGGTAGGCGCGGAATGTTGTATTTAACAAATTTAATGCTCGTGATGGAGACCACGAGTGTTAAATTTTGTCCTTCCGGCTGTTGCATCATGAGTTGGCAGGTTGCCCGGAGAGTTCTTATAAAAAGAAAAAAAAAAAAAAAAACGACAATAGGGCCCTGGTGTGGTCGAACCCCTCTGGGTTTGTGGTTGTGCCCTTCCCCTATGCCCATGGTATCTCCGGGGTAATTATGTCTGTGGAGGTTTGTCTTACAATTTTAGGGCTGGGGTTGGGGCCGCATTACTACGTGGCCCGGGGCGTGCGGTGGTCTTGTTGATTTGCTCGGGGCGTTTGGTGGTGTCCGGTTGTTTCGGCGGACCGATAATTCCTTAAAGGCTGCTCGTACTTCGCGAGAGGGTATGTTCCTCCGTTGGAGGGCGTTCGTGTTTCCATTGACCGTGATGACTCCACGAGGGCTGGCATCTTGAGCTTAAGGTATGCATAATGGGCACGCGTTGAATTTTAAGCGGGGTTCGTCCGGCGAGCGTGATAGCGCTGCGGGCGGGACTTTGAATTAATCCTCGCCCGGAATTATCCGGGATGAAGACCACTTCGTTACGAGCCGTACAATTGGCCTCGACACCGGTATGGCCCTTTGAAGGTCGTCGTTGTAGTTTAATCCTTGAAGGGTCTATGCCCATCTTGCGCCTTTGTATCCGATAAAGCGGTTCAGGCTCTGCCGCCGTCCATCAGGACTCCGTGGTGAAATCCATCAGCGATTGGGTCTAAAACCAATGCGGGAATCCCCATGGCGGATCTGGTCGGATGGTCTCTTGATCGAAAGTGATCGGCAAGGGACCATGGGTTGAATTTTAGGCTGGCTCCATCCGTATCGTCCTTAGTGCCTTCCCTCCCTCTTGGGAATATCGTTCGTATATCATGTTTATCCGAACTTGAGGGAATCCTTTTGTCCTCTGTTTTGGGGGTTCTTCCTCGTCATCGCTGTTAGCCTTGTCACTTTTTCGATTAATTTGCCCCTTGAATACCCAAAATCTCTGTTGGTATGGTTAGCTGGTTTTCGGGGTTCCATGTATTTGACAAAAGGCGGTCAGTATTGGTCCAAATGGAGGGCCGGGTGGTTCTTTTGAATGGCTTCTTCCGTTGACGGGTTTGGAGCCTCGGAATCCGGCTTGACCCGTATCCTCATTCTTTTGCCGTTAATCGGCTTTGTTTTTTGTTTCCAACCTGCCATTCGGTCCTTGGTATCGGACTGCCAGCGTTTTTTTGAGGTTTTCTTTGGGAGCCACTATCCTCTCCCCAAGCGGGTCATGAGGATGTGAGGGCTGCCATGGATTGGCTTCTCTTCCTGGTGCGGGCCAGCCACTCGTCGCGGATGTTATGTTTGAAGGCAGCGAGTGCCTGCATCCGGAATCGGATTTGATTTTCTTTGTTAAAACCGTGTCGAAATTGCCGGCGATTAAATCAGCTCTGGATTATGTGGCTTAGGTCATTGCGTCGGTGGTGCTTTTTCCCAGGTTGTCGGGAATCGGCGGTCTTCCAATCAATTGACTCTGCGGGCAGCTGTTAAGCCAATGCCGACTGGTCCTTTAAGCGGCGGGAGATATTTGATGGCGTGAAATCGTGCGCGGGCCTGTATATGGAGAGATAATCCTCAATCCAGACCCGGGTCTGTTGTGCCATCGTGGATTCGATAGGGGTTTGAACCCTTGAGGTTTGATGATCCATTACCGTCGGTGAAGCATAGTGGGTGTGGGCCCTCTATTGACAATATCGGCGTAGCTGAAGGCGTTTCTTGTGTTGCCCGGCGGATGGTTGTATCGGTGGGGGATTACGTGGGTGGTGGGGCGTCCCGTGATCCATAGAGATCTGGATTGTCTTGCCTTGTCCTCAATATATCTTAAAGTCCGTGCGTTCCCCGGGTTCCCTTTTAGGCGATGCGGTGCCGGTTTTGGTGGAGGGCTTGTTGCCTTCTTCGCGGCCCGGGTGGTGGTCTGCCGTTTTGCTGGTGATGCCTCCTCTTCGGAGCAACTTGCGTTTTAGGTAACTTTTGGGGCGTTGAGTTCATACTCTTGACGCGGGACCTCGGTCCATCGCGGCGATGGGTCTTGATCACTTGAAGCTGTTGTTGCTTTCTTTAGGCTGTTTGCTGGCCTTGCTGCGTCTAAGCCTCTTGTTGGGGGATCCTCAGCACGAATTAAATCGCGCCAAACCCCGTCTCCGGAGGGTAAGTAATTGTCATCCTGACCTCTTCTGCCCCCCTCTGAGGGCTTTCTTCTGCCCCCTCTGCGGGATCGTCTTTGGAGGGGTTTCTTGGCACTACGGGGTTTTATCTCCGTGCGGAATCTCCATTCTTCGTGGCGGGATTTAAGCGGCCTCGGCGTCGGGCCGGGCTGTTCTTTAAGGAATCGGCCTCCGGCTTCTTCCCTCCCCATCTTTTGGGGTGTCCACCATGTATATTGTATGAGGTGGTCTTCAGTCTTAAACCTGGTTCTTGGTAATCTCCCGTCGTCCATCCGTCGATGTCTTGAATCGTGTCAACGTCGGTTAAATCGTGGCTCTGAAGTGGGTGGTGGGTGGGATCTGAATTTCTTTCTCGCCCCCCGTCGGCGTGTTCGGCCAGCTCCGAATAGCGAAGATGCCTTTGAATTTATCGCCCGAAGGCGATCTTGAAAAATGTCCGGGTGAATTCCATGATGGCGTTGGATTGGGGCGGGGGAGGTTGTCCGGCACCTCAGTCATGGGCTTTATGTGGGACAAGGAAGTGTTCGGCTCCATCCCGTGAAATTGCGGCTCCGGCGGTGTCCATCCATCCGTCCTCGATTGACGATCGACTCCGGACTATGGTGGGGGCGGATTGTGGCGACCTCAAGGTGTTGTCGGCGGGAGTTAGGTCATGCCCCCGAGACAAGGGCACGCGGCCGTCTGAGATCCATCGAAGATCAAGTCCCGTGGATGTCGGCCGTGAAGTTTAGGCTTCCAAACCTGACCGATGGGGGTCGTAGCTTCGATCTGCTCCAGATGGCCAGGGTTGGCCCCGGGTCTGGCCGCCGAATCGAAAATCTGTCCGGGAAAGGTCTCACCCAGGACTACGTCGTTGTTGATTGAAGGGCCATCAAGCCTATCGGTGGCGACAAGGAACTCTCAATGAAAGCACCAATGTGGTGTCAAAACCGGCTGATCTCGGGTAGGGGTCCCGATCGTGCGTCTAGGCGGATGGTAACAGAGACAAGGGACGATGTTTACCGGTTGGGGCCCTCTTGATGGAGGTAAAACCCTCGTCCTGCTTGATTGATATTGATATTGTGGATGTTTACTGGAACCACGAGATCAAGGAGGCTAAACCCTAAATAGCCTAGGTATGATTGTAAGGGTTGTTGTGATTGTAGTCCTCGGACTAAAGCCATCCGTTTATATGACAGGAGAGGCTAGGGTTACATAAGGTCGGTTACAATGGTAGGGATCTACATATCCTATAAGCTTGCCCCCAAGAAAGTCCCATCCGGACACGGGTGAAGTCTTCAATCTTGTTCTTCATATCTTGAGTCGGTTGATATGATACGGATGATAAATGCCTGATGGTCCCAAAATCCGGACACCCTTCGGGACGCCTCGTTAGCTTGCGGGAACTGCTGAAGTAAATTGAGACCGGCCTACATTGGTCATAGCTTCCGGGTGCTTTTAGCGATGAGGTTCTCATTGGTGTTCTCCCAAATCTTTCTTAGAATGGGACTTCAAGTGAAGTTGAGTTGGGAATGCCTTTACGCTAGAACTTGGGGCGAAGAAGTCGCGATTGAACAATAATTCGTGGCTTGCATTTTAGTCTCAATAACGAACCGCATCAAGACAAGACTTTGGGGTTGTTCGCTATCTTAAGATGTTTTGCCTTCTTTGCTGCAATATATGTTGGGTTTGTCTCACACCTTGAAGACTTTGCATGCCATCGGGCATATCACCCAAAACAAAGGGAGAGATGACAGGTTTTGCGTGTATAAACAAAGATGATGCATTCAATTCTATCAATTTCAAATTAGAAAATAAAAGTAAGTTCAAAATATCAATAGCATAATTTGGCATTGTTCATAATAGGGGCTTCCCCACTCTTTGGATTACCATGTCAACATAACAAGCATAGATGAAGGGCAAAAAAATCATTGTATCTATTTTGGATAATGTGCATGGTTTTCATATCATCACCCATCGTAAGATAAAACAGGAGATGAAAGGTGCAAGCGTGGGTGCTTCACCACACTGGATTATAGATCCACAAAAACAAGCATACATATAGGGAGTATTAAGTAATGTGCATGGTATGAATAAATTTGGTTTTACAAGTAAAACTTAGAACTTACGGTTCTTATGAACATGCATTTTGGTAGAAACAACAAACTAAACAACGAGCGATAGGGAGTATGAGAAAATTAAAAGCAGTTGAGGATAAAGGCTTTAGAAGGTGACTTACATTAACAGTTAACACCGGCTTTATAATGCCCTTCTCCATGTCAAGGAAGGATAACTCAAAATTTCAGCCGAATCTTCTTCATAAGCATTGCTCTCTACATTTTGTAGAAGGTAATTATAGATATGATATCTTTGGAAGGGATGAGGATAATGAAGATAAATCAGATTGATGCTACATAATCAACTACCAATCCGGGAAGTACAAGCTTCGGAAAAATGTCTAAAGAGCAATGGGCTAATACGCACGGGCATTATCATGTATTCTACTTGTTGGTAAGATTAAATATAGATCTGATCTTTTTTAGTAAATGGTGGGGGGAGAAAGATGGAATGCTACAAAATGAACAATCCCTCTTCCCATAATACAAGATTGTTTTGAACAACGGTGTCTTTGTACAAAACGTTCTTATATTATGGGGCGGAGGGAAATCGTGATAGACCAAGGATCGAGCTATACCTCTTCAAAAGCATTGGGTTGATTCAAATTTGTAAGTCCATAGGATCTTATAATTACCAAATGGGCGACGAGGCTAACATGTGCGTGATGCTACATAATCAAAACTATGAAAAAGTATGGTCATCTGAGGGCAAGAGGTACTCACAAAGCAATGCGTTTCGTATAGTTGCGAGATTTGGTCCCTTGAAAGAATGTTCTTACGCTAGTTTTTGTACAAGTGAGACATTAAGGCAAATGCAGAAATGTAGTTCAAATTGTGATGTGATATCATAGACAATACCTTACTGCGCGAGACCAATGTGTAACAAGATTATTCCAGTCACCGTCGGATAAATGTAAGGAGACTTTACAAAATTTTTAGAGGCTTGCCATCGAATCGCTTTCGGTGGAAATACTTCATCAAGGTGGAAAAGCGCAACCAACCCTGCTGTCATCACAATCTTTGCTCCTCGCCTATTTAAAAATGAAATCTTGTGTCTTACTCGTGCAATGCATTAATGACCATGAATAACATTAGTACATTACTTACGTAAGTTCGGAGGAAAAAATTACGTGTCTTGGTATAATCTTTCCATGAAGGAAAGATCGCCAAAAGTTCGACAACAACTAAAGGTCTTCTAAACGGGAAGAAATGGAGCAGGGTCCTATTTGCTGCAATTGGGGCTCTCTTTGGTTAAAAGGTTTGTCTGGATTTGGTGTACTCTTTCTTTGGAATGGGGGTTTCCGTCTGATGGTGCTATGTCAATGGCATAATCATCTTTTTTTCTGGGTTAATTTTGAGTTGGGGCATGAAATGACCGTGTAGTAGGGCTAGAGTCTACTAGAGTTGGGGTATTTTGTGGGTCGGGTGATATTGCCTCACCTAATGGGCTATTTGATTTATCGGGTGCCACTACCTTTTCAAATACTTTTTGTGCTCCTCCACGATCAGCAATCCCCTCTTCCTTTTGAGCGTCGATACACAAGAACAACATTTGAATGGATAAATATGGTATGATGATGATGGAATATGTCTTGAAAATGGATAGGCGGTATTCACATACGATGTGTAAACTAAGCTAATGGCAGTTCAACAAAGTAGAAGCAATGCAAAGCATCGGTTGCAAGATATGCGGACAATGTAACCTTGGAAAGTTAGAGCAAGTACCTTGATGGGTGAATAAGATAGGGCATCTTCCTCGACTCCTCCACTAGGGGCTACATTGACTTAGGTCTCCCTCTAGCCAGAATCCTTTTTAGGATCATATTCGAGCATGAATCTGTAGGTGGAAGGCGTTTGCATTGCATTGCATCGACTTGATTTCGTCCCTTAATGCCAAGTTTGACACCATGGCATTGTTACGCTTTATTCTTTTCATGCGAGCTCATAATCATTATGATGTTGTTAGAATAGATTCATGAAAACATAAAAAGTAGTCGATTATCTATGGAATGCATTGGTTCAACTCGGAAGTGTCTCCTATAAACCCTGCATATGCAAGTTCACCTCCCCAACCGTCTTGACCGGACCACACGGAAATACAAACCCTTATGTCTCTATAACGGGGAGGCACACATTTCAAAACTAAGTAGGAACATTAGAATCATATGAAATTTATTTGAACAAATAAACTAAGCAATTATGAGGCGTAATGTTTAGCTTCAAGGGTGGGTGTTGGTAGTGCGACACAAAGCAAGTAGGCAGATTTATTCCATGTAAAAGATCAAAACCTATGTAAAAATGGAAATGACACTTTCTTTCTATACAATGGGGATTACCCACACATGATGGAAGAGATCACATAAAATACTATTCACTCATGTCTCACGGTTCGTATTTAGAAACAGGTGGTCCACCCTAAAATAAATTGACAACAAATATGACAAGGCAAGCATAGATGTAGTGAATCAATCATTTACTTGTGAGCTTTAGGACAAGTATCAAATTTAGCGCGAGAAGCCGTCAAAATCTGAATGAAGAAGTTTGTCTAGCACTTATTGTTTGCAACTAATCGGCGTGAATAATTGGATATTATATCGAATGAGTAAAAAACAAGTAAAATTGTCAAAAACCTGGCTTGCGGTAGTAATCGGTCAATGTCCTCGACCAACAATCCAAAATGACTAGTTTCTATTCCGAGGGCGAATTTTGAAAACCTGAACTTTAGAGGTACTAAAGATTGCGAAATACATCGAACCATTAAGTGTAGGTAACGAGCACAAACAAACCCTTGACAGTCCCCTAATGAGTAATGAATCAATTAGAAAATGGGTGATGAGGAGTGGCCTGAGTGTTGAGGGCGTATCTCGGGATAAAGGGTTGGCTTGGTGGGTCTGCCGCTGACCTGACAATTTGGGAAGGTAGGCCAGGGGCCGGGCAGGGTGATGGTTAGGGGCTCCTGGCCTCTTTAGTCCGCTCTCCTCCTAAGTCATGCCGTCGGGGAAGCAAGTCGCCCGGCAGCGGCTAAAGGATAGGAATCAGCCGAGCCAAAAGGGAAGGGGCTGGGGCGACCCAAAATCCCAGGTGGGCCGACCCACCTGGGCACCGAGATACACACCCGGCGAACATGCATTTTCAAAACTAATTTAGGAACATTTAGTGACCAATTAAACAACTCTTTTTAATAATATCAGATTTAATTTGAACAACTAAGCTTGTTTAGCTTGATGGTGGAAGCGGTGTTATTATGACAAACCGTATTGATCTATAGTGATCATAAAGGGAAACTCTAAGCATATTTTTTAGCAAAGGGTTTCCCCTCCGATTTCTATTAAAAAACCACCCGGAACCAACATGATCAATTAAACCCTAAGCATGATCAATTAAACCGTATTATGTTGCCATGGAAGATTTGAACTGCAAACCGGGAAATGATATTTAGCATCCATTGTTTGCTTTGAACTAAGAACTAAATTCTAAGAGCTGAAAAAAAGAAGTAACCAAGTTAAGATCTATTTTCGGTTGAGATCAAAAGTTGAGGAGATAAGTACCACCTCTCTTGCGGCGCCGGTAGGCATAGGTGCGATGGCTGTCGGTGGCGTTGAAGCAGATCTGCGAGGTGGCGGTTGCATCGGGGATAAGTCCCGTTCGGTGGAAGAAAGGGTGTGGCGGCCCGGCAAAGAAAGGGACGGGCCGATGAAGCGAGAGGGCGATGCAAGGCTATTGGTCCGTCGCCGTGGATGAAAGCGTCCATCTCTAGCGTGGGCAAGCGGTCTTGGTAGGCGCTCCGGCATGGTGGAGGGCGTGGCGATGGATGTGGTGGAGGGCGGCGGATGGATGGGGTGGCGGGCGGAGGCTGGTGTGGGGATGGGGTGTTCTGGGCGGTGGTGTATGAATGGGAAAATGGAGGGAGAGTGCGGGAACCATGTTTTTGGGGCCTTTGTCAAAATATGGAAAGTTTGAACTTAGCCCCGTTTAAAATTTGGGCGTCTCGTCGGTTGGGGATAGGGCGGTAATCTGCATCTCCTAATATTTGCCCGGCGATTTGGGCGGGAGAGGTGTTTGGCGCCCATGGTTGGCCCCATGTTTGAAAGGGCTGCGGGGTGGGGTTGTGTCACGTCGGTGAAGTTACAAACCTGCCCTATTGAAAATATTTTTACCGATTTGGCGAGTCGAGTTTGTTTTGCCGCCCCGTGTATGAATGGGGAATGGAGGGAGAAACAGGGTCTTTGGAGAGCTTGAATCAAATGGTTTTGCCGCCCATGTTTGGCGCCCCGTGTCGGAATGGGCTCAGGGTGTGTCACGTCTAATTGAAGTTACTAACCTACCCTATTTAAAGCGGGGAAATCGGGCGATGGATTGTCCGTGTAATGGGTAGCAGTAATTTCCATCTCCCAAACACTTGGGCAGCCGGCGTGGGAGTGGACATTTTCTGCTTCTTTAATTTTGGGACAATAAGCATCCCGTTTACCCAGCAACTAAATTGAATCCATTTTGTATTCCTATATGAATCTTTATAAATCATTCTATGTGTTTTATATATCTTCAAAAGGAGACAAAGATGTATTCCTTTCATATATGAATATGGTTTACAAATGCCATACTCAAATTCAAAACTAGAATCCGTTTAAGGTGAATTGAATATTTGGAACACTTCATGTCCAACTCAAATGTCACGCAGCATAATGTGTACTCCCATTTAGATATGTACACAAGCGATGTATCAAGATTCAAATACCAGTCAATCAACCAGAATGTAAGAACTAACGGACATATAAACACTTATAAGATATGGATCAATAATATCAACTAACATACATAAGAGGGCTGTACTTTTTTTTTGGCTACAACACATCCTTTTTTAGCCACATCTTGGCCCTTTCGATCGTGCCACTTATGGTCCATCTATACTACTACTATTGCTGAATGCACATTAGCCCGATTAGCATATTTTAGGTGCGCACAAAATCCAAATGAAATGTCTCGAGTCTTATCAATTAATACAGACT